>PVJN01017858.1:0-39883 GCA_004026805.1 Lasiurus borealis
TATTAAAGCTCTCCCACTTAAGAAATGGGGACAAATCTGAAGACTCAATCTGAATAATGTACAAAATAATAGGAAAACCAGTTGAGGTCAAAGGTTGTGAGCCGACTACTTGTACCTGCCTACTGCCCATCAGAAGAAAGTTGATATCCACAGTGTAGGGCAGGGCTTTCGAGAAGATCCCTGCCATCCACTGGGCACACAGCTGGATGTGGTAGCCACAGAGATACTGTGCTGTGGCCTCTCCCTTCACAGAAGCTTCTCTTGAGAAGTCCCTTTGAGGTGGGTTAAAATTCTAGGCATAGGTAATGTCCCAGTTCATGCCTAAAAAAAAATAATCTAGATTCTTATATCAGAAGCCAAAAAAGAACCTAACCATATACTTTCAAAGTTTCATTCTGAATATTGTGTCTGGAATTCACCTCTGACACTTGGTTGAAATATCTCTGCTGTTGATTTGGGATTTTGATTGGGATTGCACTGAATTATAGAACAACAGCAGGGATGGGGTTGAGGTTGGATTACATCTTTACAGATGTGTCTTCACTTTTAGGAATACTGCACATTTCGACATACTCAGAGTTTTATATTTTTTGTAAAATATTGTAAATGTATTTGTAGCATCTGCACGTGTATTGATAGATTCCTAGATACTTATAATTTTTAATTACATTTTTCTAATTGTTATAGCTAATTTATCTAAAAGCCATTGATTTTGACAAACTGATTTTATTATACACTAGTGGCCCAGTGCACAAAATTTGTGCATGGCGGTGGGTTCCCTCAGCTCAGCCTGCACCCTCTCCAATCAAGGAACACTTGGGGGATGTCCAGAGGGATTGGCCTAAACCAGTAGTCGGACATCCCTCTCATAATCTGATATCCCTGGCTCCTAACTACTCACCTGCCTGCCTGCCTGATTGTCCCCAACCCCTCTGCCTGCCTGCCTGCCTGATCACACCTCACCTCTCTGCCTGCCTGATCACCTCTAAGTGCCTTGCCCTGATCTTATCCCCAACTGCCTCTGCCTGCCTGATCTCCCCTAACTGCCCTCCTCTGCAAACCTGGTTGCCCCAACTGCCTTCCCTTCCAGCTTGATCTTGCCCCCAAGATCCCTCGCCTTCCAGCCTGATCTCTCCACCAATGGTCCTCTCATCCTGGCTGATCTTGCCCTTAACTGCCCTCTCTGCCTTGGCCCTCACCACCATGGATTTGTCTGGAAGGAAGTTGAATGTCTGGAAGATGGCTGGTTGATGCATTCTAATTAGCATATTACCCTTTTATTAATATAGATAGATTATATAGGATAGGATTGCTTAAATGGGGGGAATGCCTTTTTCATCAGGAGGAGATGCTCTTGGCGACAAAAATACATAATCTCTATATAAAGCCAGCCATATGCAATCTAGTGCCAAACCGGTCATTAAAAATTTGAATTGCTTTCTTATACCTTACACCAAATAGCTGTTGCCTTTAAAACCCTTTCTCAGTCTCCATATTAGGTTCTGCCTTCACAGTTCACCCAGATTAGGTTCTGATTGGTCAGTTTCAATGCCAGTCAGCATCAAAAGCTCCACCTCCTAGGCAACCATTGGCTCATCACACTTAACCCAGATTTGGTTTCTATGCCAGTCAGCATCTCCGGGCCTATCTCCAGGCCTGATCAGAGTGGCAGGGCTGATCAGCAGCCCCCATGGAGGCCTGGAAAGAAAGAGAGGCACAGCTGCTGGCCAGGCCAGAGAGTAAGAGAGAGGCACGGGCTGATCAACAGCTGCCACAGCCAGCAGTGTCTGCAGCACTGACTGCAGTCGGTCGAGCCTTCAGTTGTTACGGACCCTGAGTTTTTATGTACTGGCATGGCTCATGACTCTCATTTGCCAGTTCAGTAGAGAATTTTGCTTTAAAAATAATTTTCTTCCTTTTAGGGCATTTTTATGAGGGAGAGGAGTTATATTCCTTTATTCATTCAATCTGCATGTATGATCCATTTTCTTAAATTTAATATTTTTCATTTGGGGGAGGAAACTAATTTGGGTATTCATGGCTCTACAGTTCACTGAGGACAGCATAACTCATTTGTAACCTAGTAACCACGTTTGTCACTGAATTCCATTTTGCCTCACTAGCTAAGTTACTGCTCCAATGTGTCACCCTGAAAGAGGTTATTGGAAATCTCAGTAATTTAAACAGTTTAGGTCTGCAGAGGTGAATGTAATTCTTCCACAAGCATTGCTCTGAGGAGAAGTGAAAAGCTCTGTAATATAAAATTAGATTTTATTACAGAAAGTGAAAAACATAGTACTTTCCTGTACTAATTCCCTTTTATGTTAAGTCAATTTACCCAAAAGATTTTTCTCACTTCAATGAAAATAACTATATCCACAGGAATATCTATATTGACATTCATATCCATATCCATACCTATTTACATATATTCATTATATACCTAAAATATATCTATATTTTTCTTTAAGCAGAAAATTAGGTTAATGTCTAATCTTGAGTGAAACTATTTTCCTTCATGATTTCTCCACCAAGTTGTTAGGTTTTTCTGTATTTTCATAGTGAAAACAAATTTCGTCATCAGCTATTTGTACCATAGGGATGAGTCATAGACAAGTTAGAAATCTAGCTTAGGGTGTTATTTAGAGGCTAATTTATCTTCTAAATTAGAAATATGTGCTAATTAAGGTTGCCTCTTACCTTTGATCTGTTATTACACATTTTGAAGATCAATTTGTGAAAGAATTTGATTCAAGAATGGAGTTGTACTGAGTAGACTTGGTTCACTTGCTGGAATATTGTATTGCCTCAAAATAGTGCTTGAAAGAATATATAACAGTTTGAAGTATTGTGATTTAGTAAAAGAAAATAATAATAAAACCCAAATTTTTATTTCTTTAAAAAATATTAAAAATGTTAAAAATGATATGAAAAATATTAGCAGTACTTATATTTAGCTACTGAAACTATAGGTAATCCCCTGATCATATTTCTTTTGTGTTTTACATGATTTACCTAATATCTGTATTATTTTAAATTAAAGCATATTTCAAAAGTATTGTCAATAAAAATATAGCATGGTAAAGGGAAACAAGTAAAAATAATGTAAATATAAACTTGTTTATAATTTAAGAAAATTTATTCTATAAATATCATTTAGTGTGGGAACCTCTTTCCACATCCTGCATGTTTCAGAGTTTCCGGTTCAGGGTTTGGGTTCTGAAGGAAACTGCACACAAACGAAATGAGAGACTAGAAAATATTAATTTGGCGATATTGGGGGGCCAGGCAGGAGCCTTCCTCTAGTGGAAAGGACTGCCACTTGCTCTGGCCTTTTTCTCCCTTTTATTAAGGCTTTGGGACACACCCCTAGCCTTTAGGCAGGAAATAACAAAAACAGAAATTAACATGAAACAAACAGGTAGAGGTTGTTTCAGCCAACAATGTTTCAACTAAACAGTGAGTGATTAGCTCTGACCTTTCAGAGCAGTTAAGGTTGACCAGCCTTCTGGCCTGTTTACATCCATTTAGTAAGAACAATGTTTGGTTTCTGACAATTTAGTATAACAAAGTCAGAGCAAATCCAGCTAAGGAGTGAAAATGACAATGACAATGGTGGTTTTCCTTCCAAATTTCATTTGATATTGTCAATGTCTCCTGACAGATCATCTGTTTATCCATTCCGAGTTGATGTGAATATACTATATACATAGCGCTGTCAATTCATTTATCTTCTCCAAGATTTTACAAGTTACACTGCCAAGTACTTATCTTGCTGTCAAATCAAGTCAAATATAAGTCACTGGTACATTTCTTATTACCCAGAAAGGCTCAGGGCAAACACCAGAGAACATGATATAGCATGTTTAAGGATTTACTCCATCTCGTGATTCCCCAAACCCCCTTGCACACTGTGGCTATCTCATTCTTGGAGGTAGTAGTTGTAGGAGTTGACTAGGCACAGCCATTTCCCAAGAGCAGTGCAGAGTGGAGGTCTCCAAAGATTGCACAGCTTATTATAATGTGTTCCAGTTCAGAAGTTATCTTTTCTAGGTTCTTCCTTTACTTCATTCTTCTCTGACATGGATTCTTTTTCTATTTCCCTTTACAGTGGTACCTTGAGATACGAGTTTAATTCATTCCATAACCTTGGGAAACTATGAGACACTCAAGTCACAGTAAACTGGTGGGTTATGTGCAGCCTGCTAATCCTCTCGATTACTCCTATCTCAAATGTTGCTTGTATTTCAAAGCAAAAATTGCTTGCTCCATGGCTCATATTTCAAAAACCTCGTATGTTAGGGCACTCATATCTCGAAGTACCACTGTATTACAATACTAGAGGCCCGATGAATGAAATTCATGCAAGAGTAGGCCTTCCTTCTCCAGGCTGCCAGCACGGCTTCCCTCTGGCACCCGGGACTCGGGCTTCCCTTGCAGCCCAGCTTTGTCTGGAAAGACTTTTGGAAGGACTTCTGGTCTAATTAGCATATTATACTTTTTTATTATAGATTTTGAAAATGGCCTTGTGTTTATCTGCTTTGTTTTAGAGATTGGTGTGAATAAAGGAAAGCTTTTTTATTCTATTTTATTTTATATAATAAAGTTTTATTGAATAGAACTTTGCCTTTGTTTCTCTTTCTCTCCTCCATTTTCCACTCAAGCACTCCCTTTTTCCAAAACCTTTCAAGTTTAAAAACACCCAATTTGGAATTTTAGTCATGGTCCTCTCAATGAATTATTTACCAAGTTAATTAGAGTGCTATAAATGAGCTTTATGAATTTCAAGTGTGGCCATCATGGTGAGGCACTATGAAGATGCAGGGGTAGACTGCCCACCCAGCTCTGAAGAAGGAGGTTGAAGGACAGCTTCCTGCATCAACTCTTTCTCGTTCATCACAGTTTTCGAGTCCAGGTCACTCTTTGGATGCAGCAGATAACTATGAACTCTGGTACCAACTTGGGTCATTTTTGCTTAACACAGGCCTTATCTAAGAAGCAATCTGCCTTTCAGACCTCTCTGTTGGGCTGGCAGATTTATCAAATTCAAAACATGGTCTGAAAGTTCCTCCTGCACAATCTTGCTTTTTCCACCCACCCCAACACAATGTTTTTTCTACCGATGTTATTCCACAATAAAACCTTTGTATTTCTTCTGAATTTCAGTCTCGGCATCTGCTTCCCAGAGGGATCCAAATTTCATATTTCATGTAAATTTCATATATACTTTCAATGCTTTCATACAAATAATATCATTGACTAAAACAAATTATTATGGGCTAAGTAATTATAATGTCTATCTACTGCTAATAAAGTATATTAGTAGAATAATATATTTGTGAATTCTTATAACCATAATCTCACCAACCAACAGCCAGAACTGTGTTTTAAAAATTGTCAATATAAAATATATGACATAAGTCTATAATCTTCAATCACCATCAGTTTAATTTATTATTGAGTATATGGTGGTTCACAGATTTTTATGAGGCACTTTCAAACCCTCAGATTTAAAAAATAAATTATACACACATTTACTAATTTCTCCTATTTCTTTAATTTCAGAAGTATAAAAGGCAATTTTCAACTCAAGAATAACTCTTTATTGACATTATTTATTTCAGCTGCAGAATTTTAGAGGACATTACACGTTTACCTTGAAATAACAACTGAAGCAATAGCAGCAACAAAAGAATGACATTGCCTTTTTCAAAGATGAAAATCACATTAACATTGAATATTTTAAACAAAACTTATTCTAAAAAGGAGAATACATATATTAAAGCACATAGAAGTATTTCACCGTAATTCTGGCAAATCAAGATTGTGTCTGTTTTTTACTCATTTAAAATATAATAAAGCATCTCTCTGTGCTTCTTCAGAACACTCAGTGCTTACAGTATTTTTTATAAGTAGATTTGTGCATGTGTATACACAACAAAACAAGACAGTACACTCAAAACAAGGCTAATAAATGTTTCTAAATTTTTTCAAGTGATGTTTTTCATTTTTCAGCTCCCATTGTTATTATTTTCGTCAAACACATGAATCTCATAGCTGCTAAGTATAAGCTATTAGATAATTTAGTATTCTATTGGTTGCAAGAGAAATACAATGAAGACATTGACCTTATCTATCTATACTAATAACAGGGTAATATGCTAATTTGACTGGGTCAATGGGACATCTTCTGGGTGTCTGATCCTCCTTCTGGACAAAGCCATGATGGCGAGGACCAAGGCAGAAGTGGTTAGGGGCGATCAGGCCAGCAGGGAAGGGCAGGTAGGGGCTGTCAGTTCCAGCCTGACAAGTGAACCGGACTGAGGTAGGGAGGTGGGAATTAGGAAAAGAAAGACATGAAAGCGGGATCAGGAGGGCTGCAAGCCATTGACGGGCTGCAGCAACTTTATTAACTGCAAAATACCTTTTATACACAAACACTGACTGGGAGGTCAGTCAAGAGGAATGCACTCTCCGTTCCTCGTAATCTTTAAGGGAGATAAAGCAAGAAGCCATAAATTCCCGGTACAGCAAATCTCAGTAAATAGTTACACTTCTGGAAGGTCACTCTCATTCAGCTGACAATTGGAAATCACCATCCAAACAAGTCAGGGGTCATTATGTGGGCAGGGGAGTGAATCTTATCACTCCCTTCAGGTGCAAGGACTCTGTCAGCTTACACCGGGTCTCCAACATGGGGCAATCATGCTGGCAGGGGAGGGAGGTTAGGGGTGATCAGGCTGGTGGGGGAGCAAGCAGTTGGGGATGAGATCAGTCGGGCACAGGGGAACAACCAGTTAGGGGCACAATTAGGATGGCACAGGGCAGCAGTTAGGGGTGAGATCAGGCAGGCAGGCAGACAGAGGCAGTTAGGAGTGATGAGGCTCGCAGGGGCACAGTTAGGGGCGAGATCAGGTAGGCAGGCAGAGGCGGTTAGGGGCAATCAGGTAGGCAGGCAGGTGAGCAGTTAGGAGCCTGAGGTCCTGGATTACTAGAGGGTTGTCTCTAAACCAGCAGTCAGACATCCCCTGAAGGGTCCCAAATTAGAGAGGGTGCAGGCCAGGCTGAGAGACACCCCTGCTCCCGTGCACAGTTTTGTGCAATGGGCCTCTAGTATATTAAATATATAAAAGCCTAATATGCAAAGTGTCTCTTCAGGAGTTCAACCAACCATGAGTTCGACTGCTCACTATGATGTGCACTGACCACCAGGGGTGGCACAGAACGAAGGAAGGCCCCAGCTGGCAGCCAGCAGCTGGGGAAGGGAGGCCCTGGCCAACAGCCAGCAGCCACTAGGGACCCTACCTGTGCTCTGAGCCTCTAGCATTAGCTCATTAATCAAACTATAGGTCTCAGGGCACCCAGAACCTAAAACTTGTGAACCACTTGTGCCTCTCTCTCTCTCTCTCTCTCTCTCTCTCTCTCTCTCTCTCTCTCTCTCTCTTCCTCCCTCCCTCCTATCCTGTTTCTGACAGACAGGCTTGTTCTAGAGCTCCTGGTTTTAAGCATGCAATATAGTCCCATTATATAACAAACATCTATTGAGATTGGTTTTGGTCTCCTTTCTTGTAGGTAGGAGATTTATTCTAATTTGACCGTTATTAATAAAAGCCTAATTCTGCAAGCACTGTATTAGGCACTGGCCTTAGTTGGACTGAGTACAGACCTTACCTTGTGCTGGCACTTGGTCTAAAAAGGCAATGCTAAGATAAAATTAAATAAAGATTTCCACATACATTTGTTATAATGAAGTCATATACAAAAGCTTACAGTAGTGAAAATTGATTATCTTTGCAGAAAAGGGTAGAAATTTAATTATAAGGAGAGATTTACATTTGAGGTAATATCAGATAAATATTTGGAAGAATTAATATGTTTACCAAGTGTCAAAGCTTAGAGTCACAGAAAAATATGATACTTTGAAGAATTATAAATATTCCAGATAAATGAAGAATAAATCATATGAGTAAGTTTTAGAGATGAAAAGATGGATAGATAAGGCAAGGAAAAGATCTTGTAGTTCATGCAAAAGATACTAGAATTTATTCTAATACAACAGTTTTTTACATAGAATTGGGTGAACTAAGGGGTAGTGACAAGATCAAAGTTTCATTTTTTAAAGAGATCTTACTGGCAACAGTATGGATAAAAGATTGATGAAGAATTACCTGTTGGTCATTAAATGAGATGAGACAATATGTATGGTTTCTGATTCAAGATTCAAAATTGCTGATAGAAACCTGACCATCATTGAAAGCATAGTTTCTAAGAAGAAATATGTACCAAATTTTAGGAGAGACATTAAATAAAACAGAGAAACAAACAAACAAAAAGCCCAAACACTTGTCAATAATTATTGAGTAGCAGTGGTTTGTATTCATTATATAACATGCACCATTTAGTTATAAACTCAAGATTACTAAACATACACACATTCATTAGTAAATTTATAATTTGGTTTAGGACATAAAACAATGAAATAAATCTGAGTGATAATAGCATAGTAATATACCATCTATACCCTGCTAAATGTACATAGGCCCAATATAAAAAGAATAAAACATTATGAAAAACATTCTTATCAGTTCTAAAATCATATATTTGACTTTTTTAATGCTCTTCATTGTTATGCAGTACACATGCTGAGAACCATTTCCAGCTCACACATACAAGTATAAGGCACACTCTGAAATGGGCATTTCTTTCTCCCTCTTTCATCCTCGATTTTCTTCCTAGCTCCATACTTTTAATTATATTTTCTCCCAACTTGACATGCCTTTTATTCCTCTGTCAACAAAGCATATCCTCCTACATTCTTAGGGCCAGGCTCAAGTATTTCTCTTCCACGGTGATTTTTCTCTAATAGCCCATTCTAATAACTCCCCTCTCTTATTTCAATGAGTGGGTGAATAAGACACAATTTAGCTTTTAAGTTTCTCTCTGTAATTAGACCATAGTTCCTTGCCTGAAGGATTAAGCTCCAAAAGGGTTTTTTTTGGTTGTTGTTGTTTTTTTTTATATCTCATATGGCACAGCGCTAAAGACATAGTAAAGGTTGGTAAATAACAGCTTTTTAGTGATTCATGCTGGTAATATCAGAATGGATAGGCATCATTCTTCTTATTCAAGGAAAAATCCTAATTAGGAAGAAAGGGTAAAAGTTGTTAGGGGGATATTCAATCAACGTTGTTTACTGCCTGCGCTTGCGCTGGTTCTATCAGAACAGGCTGACTGGATGAGAGAGCTCCTAGATTTTTCTTTTTCCCTTTGGCCTCCTTCCACAATAACCTCAGGCAGTCTAATTAACGTTTGATTTTCTCTTCTTGTCCACTCAAGTACAGAGATGTTGTAAAGACAAATAACGAAATTGGAAAAGGAAATACTTCCACCATTTGCATACTAGGAGAATATGGCTAAAAGATTCCATATAAAATCTGCATTACAGAAAGTTAAATAAAAAGAAAATGATGGAAGATGCTTACATATAGAAAATGCTTTACAATTTAATCTTACAAGGTAATCTGCATAAGTCATGTTTTACAATAGGTTGTGACACAGTTTATTCATTCTACATATAATGCAAACCTTTGTAATGAGTCGGTTGTTTGGAAATGAACCAATTAACAATATGCCTGATAGCAGTTGTTAGTTTATTTAAATTACTTTATCAACATTAAGGTTTATTTTCAGACAGAAACAGCTGGTTAGCTGCAGATTATTTTATATTTCACATGAAAGTGAGAACAACATTTTTAAAGTGAACTATTTAATAGAAACGTGCTAGCAAAAAATCTGAAAGGATTTAGAACTCACTATATAATGTAAACAAACTCAGTATTTCATCCACAATACACCCTAAACAAAAGTGCTTTTTAGCTTCAGAAGCATCTGGTTGATTCTTTTAAGGATAATGCCTTTCCTAATTTAAAAAAAAATATATCTTTACAAATTATTTGATTTGACACAATTTCAGACTTAATTTTTGGGCAAAATGTAATTTTAGAGTTTAAAGAATTTGAATTACCCTTGATGTTGCACATCCTTGTTTAAAAATGTTAAAAGGCAGTCAAGTATATGAGATTAATTCATACCACAGGAAAATTTTATTGAGAAAAATAATTAGAGCAAGAGGTGTTTGAGAAACTGACAGAGAAAGAGAAAGGAGAGAGGGAGAGAGCTAAGTTTAGTCCTCAGCAATCACCTTCTAATAATTGGTGGGGATCAGTGAGTATCCCTCTTTCTAACAAAGGCATGAAGAGGAGTGGGGTGACCCATTCAGGCACATTCCATATGTTAAAGAAACTCAGCTGAAATACCTTTGGCTACTTTCTCCTTAATGATAATACTGGTAGCAGAGAAATTATAAATATTTATATATTGCTTTTTATATTGTTTAAATCTCATAGAATTTGATCTTTTTGCTACCAAATATTGAAGTATTAAGATAATAATAAAAAGCCTAGCTTCCCTTGGCTTACTCTCTCTTATTAGTCACGAAACTGTAAACGTAAGAAGCCTGCTCCTAGCTGATAAGGAAAAACTAGCAACAACTAAAAAAAAAAAAAATAGAGTTTCTATCTTGAGGCATTAGAACATTGTATTTGAAATATTGTTGATTTAATTTGTTTGTGTGTATGGTTAGTTGTATCAAGCTAAAGGCAATATTGCTATTTTCACAGTGAAAAGTAAATATATGGTAATGAACTACCCACATGTAGCTCTCTTTAAGGTAACAGGTGAAATTAAAATCACAGGTGATCAAGAGAGGTGATCTTGCCCTCGCTGGTTTGGCTCAGAGGATAGAGCATCAACCTTACTGACAGGAGGGTTCTGGGTTCGATTTCTGTCAAGGGCACATACCTCCTACATGGGTTGTAGGGTCCTCTGCAGCCCAGGGCCTGGTCAGGGCATGTGCAGAAGGAAACAATCTATGTGTTTCTCTCACATCCATCTTTCTCTCTGTCTTTTCCTCTATCTTCCACTCTCTAAGAAATCAATGGAAAAATATCCTGGGGTGAGAAGAGAGAGGTGGGGGTGGGGAGGGAGGAGAGAGAGAGAGAGAGAAAGAAAGAATCTTTTTTTCTTTTATGCCTTGAATAATTTACCCAATAATCAAATATCAGACTTGAAGGGGACTTGAATATCATCTGCTCCTTCCTACCATCCATGGCATGTATTCTTCCTATAACCCAAGTGAGAGACAGTTAATACTTCGTTAAGATAACACACAAAAAAGTCATTGTAATTCCTGTCAAATACAAATGTGCCTGGTGGATACTAAAGAGGAATGATTGTAGATACCCTCTGACTGTAGAAAACTTAGAGTTATTTGGAAGTGAAACTTTAAGGGGTCAAATAATCATTGTGTGCAGTTACAAGATATGGGCCTAATTAATCCCAATGAGTCCTATCGTGTGAATTCATTCATGCTTTCATTTATTAAACAAAAATTTTAAATTTCAGCAAAAGTCAGCTTCTTTTGATTATTATTATTACTTACTATCAACACCACTATTTCCAGATGCCACGCAACCCCCAAGGTCTGGGAACAACACAGAATTTCTTTTCCTCCTAAAGCTTAAACACCATGAAAGGGAGGCAGACGATGTGGTAAATAAACAGCAAAAAAAAATCCACGTTTTTCAAGTATGAATGTTGTGAAGCAATAAATCAGGGTCATAGAAATATGTAAAGTCTGGAGGTAGAAACTAGCTTGGCAAACAAAGTAAAACTAATGCTACAACCTTCAGTAAATATTACTTAAATGAATAAATTTAAAAAAAAATGGTTGACACAAGGGAAATAGGAAAGGAATGAATGAATGGCTCAGAGAAGAAAGACAAATAGGATAGAAACCTACTTACACATGTCCACCCTTTCGTCACTCTCGAAGGGAAAAGCAGGCACAGTTGCCCCTCACATCCCCATGCCCGTTCCCCAGAGCTGCACGATTACGTTTTTGTGATTCACCCGACCCTGACGGGCTATGCTTCCATTTTCTCTTGATTTGAGAACAGATGTGTCATATTCCTTAGACTCTTTTATTCAAACAACAGGCCTGAACTCTGTGGAAACGACTTAGAGATTGCAGTTTGGAGTGCCCTAGTGTGGAAATGACGTTAATTGCAGTTTGGAGTGCAAATCAATTGCATATACTAGGATGGCAAGGAAAACCTAAGCAACGGTTTTGAGAGGATGGAGAATGGAGGTGCCCCAAGGCTCTTGAACCATTTTTTTTTTAATTTTTTACTTTTTTTGTTGATTTTTAGAAAGAGTAAGAATAAGAGAGAGAGAGAAAAAGAGAGAGAGATGAGAGATCCATCAGCTATCTCCAACCAGGGGCAGAACCCGCATGGATATGTACCCTTATGGAAATTGAACCCTCTAACCAGGGGTGTGGCTAGGACTCTTGAACCATTTTTGTATGAAGCCCAAAAGTGAAGTTTCAAAAGTTAATCTGAATGAAAAAGAATTAGCATTTTCTTCCTTGTCCAAAGGAGTCAGACAAGACAAACTATCCTATAAAGATGAAAAGAAAAATAAACACATGCTCCTAAAAAGTGATTTTGGTTGTTGGGGATTAATTTACCAGTTGAATAGCATCTGCACATGTGATTTTACTTACATATCTATTTATTTTGGGAAGACCGGAGCTTCTTCATGGCCCTGGGTCAGTTTGGTTTTAATGGACTTAGCCTGGAAGAGCCCAGCTAAGGCCAAAGAGCCAAATCCAGTCCCCATAAGGCTGGCACTAGTTCTGAAGAGCCAATACCAGCCTCTAAACTCGCAACTTGGACCTCCATTGCCAAGACCAGTCCCTAAGGTTGAGCCTAGTCCAACAGAACTGAGCTCTGAGGGGAACATCTGAAGCTAGTCCTGAAGAGGGGAGCGGAGCCCCAGCCAGTTTGGCTCAGCGGATGAGTGTTGGCCCGGGGACCTCCCCAGCTGGGCCCTGAGACAACCAAAGGATGTGTTTCTCTCACATTGATATTTCTCTCTGCCTTTCCTTCTCTCTTCCACTCTCTCTAAAATCAGTGGGAAAATACCCTCATGTGAGAACTAAAAAGCAAACAAACAAACAAAAAATAAAACAAAACAACAGCAAAGAGCATAGCATGGCCCCTGTTTTTTTTTTTTTTTTTTTTTTTTGCTGCTTCTATTCAATTCAAAATGTGTTCTCACAGATGGTGATAACAAGTAAATAAGGCTTGTGTATTTCAAAGGCTAGGGAACGCCTGGGCTCATGAAAAGGAAAATAATCATAAATAAACATATTTCAAGGTGTTTCTATATTTATTAAGCCCTGAAGTAGTAGAGGAGAAATTCCTATTTACATTACTTCTTTTGTTACTTCTGATTAATGCCAACAAAAGGCTGGTTGTCAGAAAACTCTGGCCATCAGCTAGCTCTTTGTGGGCACTAAATATAGTACTTTTTAAATGATTATTTGGCTTAAGATTTGTGAATGATTAATAATTAGCATGTTTTTCCGTATCCTAACTCCAGAATCAGCTGAATTAAAACATACATTTGTGAAAAATAATTAGGTTTACTCAGGAAAAAGAAAGGTAAAAATAGGTACATTAACATTATGCTTATGAAATGTAATCCTCATTGTGGAAGAATTCCTGGCTGAATGAAAGCTTTTTTATTTTTAATTGTTAAAAGCACAGCAATGACTAAACTTGCTTATAAAAGAACACTGAATATAATTTTAAGACAAATCAAGATGATACTGCTTTAGCAAAATAACAAAAGGACAGTTTCCCTTAGTATCACTGTGTGACAAAAGATGGTGTCTGGAATCTCTGTCATTCTTTCACAAATGCCATTTTTACCATGCATTGCAAATAAACTAAGGTTTAATACATATAAAAAATTCCTGTTTATCTGGAATAAATCAGAGTTTGTGTATATTCTGTACCTAATATTGAGATTTTGCTGTCTTTTGTCTTAAATTTATAAAAAAGCAATTTTATCTCCAGAGCAATCATCTAAAACACAGGCTTTGAAAATCTATTAAAAAAAAAAAAGTTTACCTTGCTGTCATCTATTTCTTACTTGCTATAAAATCACTGAACTTAAATTTTAAAACACTAGGTGAGGGAGAGTAGTCATTACATTAAAGTGATTAATTTATGGGTAAAATTCTATCCGATGTGAACTATATTTCTTAAGATTTGAACTCTTTTAAGTCAGACTATGGTTTTGATGTCCTACTTCTCTCAAAGATTCCTGTTGCTTAAATCTCCAAATAAAAATTGTTCTTAGAGAGCTAGGTTTTAAATTTGTTTGCTTCTGCAAGAATTTTAAAGGAAAAACATAAAAACGCAATTATGTTGCAACATACCAACCTGATTAGCATGAAGAATAAATGCAAAAGCATGTAAGTGTGTCTTTAGGTAGGTGTATGTGTATGGATGGAGGACTAAAAAGTAGGTTAACTGTATATAGGAAAAAGGAAGTCTAATGCCTAATTATTATATGATAAGATAGGTTAAATAGATGGTATGGTGCAGACTTTTTAAATTACACAGTACCTTCTCTGCTAAAGGCTTTTTTAAAAATAGAAATTACAATTTATAAGGGAATTATGCCTTATGCAAACAAACATCTTAAAGCAATCAATCTTGAAGTTTTTCACTAAAACTAGAAGTGTGAAATCCTCTTCCTTTGAAATGTCTTCTTATCCAATAGACTTCTGAAGATTGCCATTTGTCAAATCTTCCATGTCATATCTATGCTTACCTATGATTAACTTCTGTTTAAAATGCTATTGAGGCATATTCAAAATGTCTTCTATTGAAATAAAATGTATTTTCTTTTTTGTTCTGATGATGTATAATGCAGCTATAGTCAGTATAATTTAGAAAACAAGTGGTTTACTTAAAAATAGCATGATCAGGATATGTACATCTGCATTCTAATACAGAAAGCGATACAACAAAATTTAGATTGTGCATTAAGCTAACCCTGTCACTTCTCACAGAAACCTCAGGCTGCTTATCGATAAATATTATCCATGCTTGTGGGTTGTCTTGTTTTTTTTTTTAATTATGTTTCCCAGTAGTTTTACATAGGTAGTTGACTGGCACAAAAATATACGTGAGCCCTAACTGGTTTGGCTCAGTGGATAGAGGGTCAGCCTGTGAACTGAAAGGATCCAGGTTCGAGTCCAGTCAAGGGCATGTACCTTGGTTGAGGGCACATCCCCAGTGGGGAGTGTGCAGCAGGCAGCTGATGTTTCTACTCTCTTTCCCTCTCTCTTCCTCTCTATAAAAAATCAATATATTTTAAAATATATATATATATACTTGAGTTTTTAATCAGAAAGTAAACTTGGAATAGTCACCCTTCACCACGAATATTTCTGCTTTTTTTCCCCCAGTATCTCTAACATCAAATGATTTAATACAAAAAGTAGCCTTTCAATTATGTTCATCAATAATTTGGTAATTAAAGACATATAAGGGAACACACTATCCATCTCTATAATGACCGCTCATATTTATATATGATGTCTAAGAGTCATATTGGATCAAAATGGAAAGTAGACTTTTAAAATCAAGACAAGTTATACCTCTATTTTTCTGAAGTCAACCAAGTCTTATAAGGAAGCAGTGCCTCTAAATAGTTTCAGATTTGGCCCAGATGAAATAAAAAGGCAAACATTACCGGGAAAACTGCCATTTGTCAAATCTTCCATGTCATATCATGTGGTGCTATAGTTCTCTAAACAGAAAATGGCAGAATGCTGACACTCTACTGTACAAACTAAAATAAGTACAAAATTGAGCACAAATGATCCAAAACTATTGGCAGTAGTATATTTCTGGATGAATGGCACTTGTGATGTCTACTACTTTCTTCCTAAGGTTCTAGCATTCCGTCATTTATTTCTATAGGACATCCCTGGGGGTGGGGACAGTAGGGAGGTGGCAGGGGGGCGGTGAGACACAGAACACCTGAGAGTCAAGTTATTTTTAAAGTTAGCAAAAAAGATTTTGAATTCTTGCACAATTAAAACTGGAATAGTAAAAGAGGGTGACTCACTTCTCTCGTAACAAGCTGAAATCTGAAAATTATATAATTTCTCAAAAATACAAAGACATTCAAATATTGCTTCACATGAAAACCTTCAAATAGATTCCAAAGCTCACCAATTTACACTATTTACTGATATCACTGCATTGTGCCTTTTTAATGCAAACTACAAACAAGTAGGTAGAGTTCATTTAATCCCATCAAATCGTTCATGTCATAATAAAACAATTGCTTCCTTTCTGACTGAAAGTTAAAGTACACATTCTTCCAATTTTCAAATCTTACCTTTCGAGAAACATTAGCATGAATTGTTTCTTCATCCAGCTGTGATTCCACCCTAACCATTAATGTGCTATTTTATGTAAGAAAGGAGAGGCTACATTTTAATTCAGAAGTATAGATGCGCTACATTTTTATTCAGAAGTATAGATGACAATTTCTTAGACTAGGTAGCTTGGAGTGACTAGTTCTTGCCTTAATGTTGTCATAGTGATGGTGACATCAATGCACTTCATTGTAATCAGTGCAGCGATGAAAAAAAATATATCAGTGCTTATTCCTGGTGCATTTTTTAAATCTCAAAATGCTGTGAAATATACTATTTAATATATTTCAAGTAAACGGGTTTTAGCTAAGTCCAACCCCCCAAACTGCAATGGACGGATACGTGTCTGCGAAATACAGATAAAGACACGAGTGTCTGCATAGATGATAGGGGATATTGGCGAATGTTGCCGGGAGCTCACGATTAACCGGTTGCTAAGGAAAATTCTGCTCTCAAGTGCCTCTGCCAAATGCAAAAGCTCCTCAAATCATGAGCTCGGTTTAATTATTTTGTTAAATCCTTTTTAATTTTTTTTTTTGGACTCCAAGAGTGATATGGCAGTGATAGTCCTGAATTCTGGCTTCCATCCCTCACAGTCTTGGCAAAGCACTTCCAGTCATCACCTTTCATGCCAGCCGATGCTACACTTGAGTTACCTCTCACCCCGAGGCCGGGCAGGCTGCCACCACAATAAACAAATACAACAACCTCGGTTGAACCTCTCAGAGATGGAGTGGAGCCCCGTGCTGAGGTCACCAACGTATGAAACATAAAAATAGTATCTACAAAAAAAAAGGGTTAAATGTTGTATATTTAAAATGTACTTTGAACTGAGGCAGGAAGAAATTAAGTAACTTGCTGAAGGTCTCGTTATCTAGAGAGAACGATCTGGTTTCAGAATCTGTTGCTCTTAGCCCCTAGCAAATACAACAAAGGATAGCAGTCAATCTAAAGTGCTTTGTAATTTGATGTGTTGTCCTTTTTTTAAAAAAATATATATTTTATTGATTCTTTCACAGAGAGGAAGGGAGAGATATAGAAAATCAGAAACATCAATGAGAGAGAGACACCGATCAGCCACCTCCCGCACGCCCCACAGTGGAGATGTGCCCGCAAGCAAGGTACATGCCCTGGACCGGAATCGAACCTGGGACCTTTCAGTCCACAAGCCGACGCTCTATCCACTGAGCCAAACCGGTCCTGGTGTGTTGTCCTTTTTTTGGTTGTAGTGGTCTCTCAACAAATGTCACATTGGAAAAAGGTGACAGTGGAAAGTAAATATTTTATTATAAATAGAGTAGTTTAGCTCCAAACTATTTACAATATAATTGAGGTTTTCACACACAAAAAAAATACTGGATTTGTTTTTAAAATGGTAATCCATAAGGCATATTGACCAGTAAGGTATCCCATGACAAAATCTAGGAAGAAACTTCTCCCTCCTTGAAAATGGAAACCTCAAGCACTGTTGGTCAAAATGTAGTTGGGCCGAGACTGGTTTGGCTCAGTGGATAGAGTGTCAGCCCGTGGACTGAAAGGTCCCAGGTTAGATTCCGGTCGAGGGCATGTATCTTGGTTGCCAGCACATCTCCAGTGTGCGGCGTGCAGGAGGCGGCTGATTGATGTCTCTCTCTCATCTATGTTTCTGACTTTCTCTCTCTCTCCCTTCCTCTCTGTAAAAAATCAATACAATATATTTTTTTAAAAATGTATACATGGGGTAATTTACAAACTGGGGCACCTAGTGCTAGGATGACTGTCTGAAGATCCCCTGCCACTTGGGCCCTGTCCTTTATAGGGACATGACAGTGAGGGGACAGAGAGCAGCCCCACCCCCCTGAGCTCCATCACTTTTGATGGCAGCAACGCCACTCCTAAGTCAACCATTTTCCACTGCTTGTTCATTCAGTTAATTCCAAGGGACTCCCCAGAGAGCTAAGCTGTTTGGGAGAAAGGGCAAACTTATCCGGCACTTGGCATCCAGCAAAATGAGGCCATCCCATGCTCTGGGTGAAACAGGCCAGATGACCCAAGTTTGGCTCCATCTTGTATCAGAAAGGTCTCAGTAGAGGCGCTGAACTTGGGGCCACTGCCTTCACTAGTATGATCTAAGGCCTAATGGGCAACGAGGTCTGAGGTCCACAGGCCAGGGACCTGTGACAGCCGCTATTCACAGGCAAGGCCCGGATCAGTAATTTTTGCTTGGATGGTGTGCCACTCAGAGCCAAGGTCAGTTCCTAACATCAGAAAGCCAAGGGCAATGCGAGGCCCTCATAAGTGTCCAGAGACTCCCGGAGGCATGGAAGAGGTTATAAAGCTTATACAATGAAGGAGGAGTCTCTGTGGACACTAATGGGAACGTCTGTCAATTTCCTCCCCTTTCAATCAGCGATTTTAATACAGAGAAATGTGCTTCCAAGAGAAAATAACCAAGCTTGTCATTTCGTAGTCCTTGAAACAGTACAACCTGACAGTCAGTTGAGAGTAAATATTGCAACTATTGAGATGACTAGCATTCAATGACTCTGTTTTTAGGCAAAGAGAAGTGGTATTTCCTTTTAGAAGGAGTATATCTGCTGAGATGAGAGGACAAACTCTATTTATTTCCTGAGATGGTCTTAATTTGATCCTTATTTTCTTCCTGTCAGGGATCACAAAGCAGTGCATGACTTGTGACAGTTCTCATTGCAAACCTTTGCCACGGCCACCATGCCTACATATAAACGGGCGATTTTCCTCCTGAAAAGAGAGAATATGGCTCTGAAAACTAAGCACATCTGTGTAGCTTATCCGTCTTCTCTTGAACATCGACACATATCTCTTTCGGGGGCAACAATTTCCATATGTATTGCTTACTTTCATTTTTGTCTTTGAATGTTTCCCAGGATACTTCCCATATTTCCTTTTTATGGGATTTTCTCACAAGTGTTTGATAGAGACAGCCCTCAGGGACCCTCCGAGTCCTTTCAGACTGCTGGGTGGAGTAAAGTGTTTCCCCATCATTCCAGGTTTCACTTTCACTCATTTTATTTTTTGCTGGCACCGATGCATTTTCAGCTGCCGGTGTTTTTCACAGGTCTTCTCAAAACTGCATCCATATTGTATTCACTATCATGTTTTCCTTCAAAGTGTTTCTTTCAGTTTGGTTTTGTGCTGAGTTTTTTTTAAAATATATTTTAAATTGATTTTTAGGGGAAGAGGAAGGGAAAGGGATTGAGAGACAGAAACACTGATGAGAGAGAAACATCACTGTTTCTCTCCTATATGCCCCCTCCTAGGGATTGACCCTGCAACCCGGGCAGGTGCCCTGACTGGGAATTGAATCATGACCTCCTGGTTCATAGGTTGATGCTCACCCAATGAGCCACACAATTTTTAAGTAGCAGTGTCAGGAAGGTTAAATTGAATCTGGAAATGAGAAATACGTTGCCTCCTGAATGCAAAAAGACGTGAAAGAAGTTAGACTTTAATCCCCTAAATGTGTGTGAAACAAAACTCCTTGGAGGAGGAGGCCATCACTGTAATATCAGATATCTGTGCTAATGGAGAGAGTGGACTTTGTTAAGATAGGGCGGGGGAGATTAGCCAAATAACTTATATCCATCTATGCATAATCCATGGTCACAGGCAGTAATGTGCTAGGCCTGCGGTGGGCTGCAGGGTGGAGTCACAAAAGGGAATGACCGGCTTTTTAATCCTTTTATTATAAAAATTATTTTTGTGCCGAACCGGTTTGGCTCAGTGGATAGAGCGTTGGCTTGCGGACTGAAGGGTCTCGGGTTCGATTCCAGTCAAGGGCATGTATCCTGGTTGCGGGCACATCCCCCATAGGGGGCGTGCAGGAGGCAGCTGATCGATGTCTCTCTCTCATCGATGTTTCTAACTCTATCCCTCTCCCTTCCTCTCTGTAAAAATTCAATAAAATATATTTAAAAAAATATTTTTGTTATAAAAATTATTTTAGTACATTTGGATTTTCAACTGGATTAAATTAGAAGCCTTTTAAAATATATAATACGTCATTTATTTTTAATTTTTTACCCCATATCTAGATATTTTTTTTCCCTTTCCTTACATTCCCTTCCTTACCCCCCAACCCCTACTGGCTTGGGGCTTCAGCCACCTAAAGCTGGATTTTCGTTTCTGTCTTTGTCTGTAACTCCTTGCAAACCTTCTAGGTGGTTACAGGAAAGGAGGGTAGAGGGGCCAGCAGCCTTCCTGGCAGGCAGCCAGTTCCACAGGGTCGCAGGTCACCTCGGAAGGGTGGGGTTTGCACCTGAGGGCCACAGCAGACTCTCCTTGGCACAGGGCAGTGAGCCCGTTGTCAGAAGTATCAATCTCTTCACAATATGTTAGGGCTAGGGATCTAGAATTATTTCAGTAACTGAATAACTAGCAGGTGTTCTGAAGGAGGCTGCTGGGATGAGATCTCAGTTTCCTTGCCTCAGAGGCTCCCTTGGATTAGACATTAGGTATGTGACCTCCAGGGGTACATACACCCAGGAGGTTCCTGAGGGCCTAGCGGCATAGAGTTCCCTGGCAAGAGCAACAGGTACGCAGCGAAGACAGGTAGCTGGTGTCCCACCAGATTCCAAGCAACTTCCTGCACAACAGTCTCCTGCCACTCACAGATAGACCAGAGTTCTGGCCCCAATAGTATTAAAGACACGCCAACGTCCAAGAAGTGACAAGTCCGGAACAGGAAGCACATCGGAACCCTTGACTCCGGAAACACAGCTCAGGTGGCCCATCATTCCACGTGGCCTGGTATCTGGCCCCCTGATTTGGGGAACTTGGCATTGTTTGTTTAGAGCAGTGGTTCTCAACCTGTGGGCCGCGACCCCTTTGGGGGTCAAACAACACTTTCACAGGGGTTGCCTAAGACCATTGGAAAACACAGATACGATTCATAACAGTTGCAAAATTACAGTTATGAAGTAGCAACAAAAATAATTTTATGGTTGGGGGTCACCACACATGAGGAACTGTATTAAAGGGTCGTGGCATTAGAAAGGTTGAGAACCGCTGGTTTAGAGTATTCTGAGAAACATGGCAACCACAAGCGGATATAGCAGCAGGCGGCAAGACTAAAGCACCAGCTGAAATTCCCTTCCCAAACCCACCCTCACAGAGGTCTGGAACCAATTAGTAAACCGAGAGCAGTCTCCTAAGAAGTTATCCAAGAGTCAGTAGTATGGCGACAGCATATATATATATGCCTAATATACTGAGTGCTTGACCATTCAACCAGTTGCTATGATGTGCACTGACCACCAGGGAGCAGACGCTCCATCTGGTAGGTTAGCTTGCTGCTGGGGTCCGGCCGATCAGGACTAAGCAAAGTGGGCTGGAAACACTCTGGAGCCCTCCCGCTGTTCCTCCCTGGTCTTGATCATGCCCTGGTGGGTCCCTCAGCCTGGCCTGTGCCCTCTCCTAATCTGGGACCCCTTGGGGGATGTCGGAGAGCCAGTTTCAGTCTGATCCCTGCAGGTTAGGCTGAGGGACCCCACTGGTGCATGAATCCACGCACCAGATCTCTAGCTGTTCTATAAGACTTTAAGAATTTTTTTGAGGGTGGAATGCAACACGCATTCATGAAGATGAAAGGTTGAATTTTCTGTTGCTTACAGCTATGAAGGAGAGACGGGGGTTACGCATGGCCACACAGGAAACTGCACCCAGGAACCAGTGGGTAAGAAAAACTAGCTTAGCTGTAGGGGGCAGCCATGTAGGGAAGGTATGGCCAGCAGTGTGGGTTAGTTAGAAAGTTCTGCAGGTTTCTGAGGATTAGTTAATTAGCACAGGGGTTATACCTAGTTCTCAGGTACTTGAGCCTTTAGGTTGGTTCTTAGCAGCCTGGGTGTGAGAGCCTGGCAGGGGAGGTAACCTTTCAGAGCAACTTGGCTGGTTTTAGCAAGATGGGGACAATACTCATGGCAAAGCAGCCAGACTCTAAGGGTGAACGCACAGCACTGGATAAATACCCGGTCACTTTACAATTTATAGGCACCAAGAGATCTCATTAAAAAATAATGTTTAATGATGTAGAAACGCCTGCTTTTTTTTCACCCCTTAGCACATAAACTGAATGTTAATTCCTGCACTCAATTTTCTTAACGACTTTTTTATAAACATGAGGCATTCATTTGCTTCAAGAGTTGTTTTTCTTCAGAATTTTCTAAAACTCCAATAAAATAGAGAGACAGAGAGAGAGAGAGAGAAGAGAACACATCACCAATAAACCAGACTGTGGGAAGATAATGATGTGATTGTTTCAGAGACTAGCATTTGTCCACCAAAATCCCTTCTCCCTGCTTTTGTAGTAACTGGGCATATTATGATTCAGCTGCATTCCATTTTTCAGCCTTCTTTGCAATTGGCTGTGGCCATGTGTTGAAATTCCTTCAAAAGGTGTGTGAGAAGCACTATAATCTTCTTATAAAACTTCCTACATACCCTGCTCTGTGCTCTTTTCCCTTCCATGCTGGGCACATTGAGGATGGCAGAGATATAGTCAGCTTGGGTCTTTGAATGACACACATCTCACTGGCATGCACACACATCTCCCTGGTTCGTTAAATTGTCCCACAGACTTCAAACTTTAGGGTGCATCAGAAACATCTGGAAGGTTTACTTAAATACAGATGTCTGGCCCTAAGGACCAACGTTTCTGATTCAGTAGATCTAGATTGGGGCTCATGAATCTTCTTTTCTCATGCTTAGGAACAGTTGTCCTAGATAACTAGATAGAAAAAAAGAAACATCTATTTTTTGAGCCATTATGTTTCGAATCTATTATTAAAGTACTCTACCCTCCCCTATCTAATTCAGAAATGATGTGAAAACTTGGTCAAAATTACGTTATTTTCATGCTGGTATGAGCAACTAATTTGACACAGAAGTCAACAAACCCTTGTAAGTATATTGAATGATTGAAAAATGAGTCAAACTGTTTAAATTCTTCAGTTTGTCATCTTCCTGTAGATTGTTCTATTTCTCCTACAACTGACCTCAAGCACCCAGCCCACAGTGTCCTGTCCAAAGACATTCAAATGTGTGAATAATTAGAGAATTAAGGCTTAGAGTAGATGAAATAGGAAACAAAAATGGAGGAGGGAGAGCACTTCATGAAGAAACATGATTATGGATTGTGAAAATAAAAAATAGAAAAATAAAATTTTGCTCCATATTTATCTTGTATTCTGGGGTTGGGGGGGAGGGATGGAGTGAAGGAAGGCGGGAAAGGGGAGGAATGTGTGCTGTTTGGAACCAGAGTACAAATTACAAATGCTGTTCAATATGAATTCACTGGAAAGGAGTCGGAAGAGATAGTTCCTGATTCAGATTCTCTAACTGATTAGATGAGAAACCTTGGACAACTGGCTTCAGCCATAAAGGGGCTGACCTAAATAGTTCCAGGATGCCAACCAGATTTGACAATCTGTGACTCTGGTACTGACCTGCTTATTTTATAACAGGGCAGAGGAAACGATCTTTATTGCCTTGCAATGGCACATACACAGTAGGCTCAAACATTTTTTATGAACAGATACGCATTCTTATGAAGTTTAACCAGAGTAGGGACTCCCAGCTTTAAGCTTGATATATTTTAGTGTATATGCCTTGAATATTTTATTGAATACAATTGAAGGCATGGAAATTGGAAATGGAAAAATGCTGTTTCTTAGCAATTTCCAAGTAGTTCAGGATAAAAAGAGTTTTCACTCTTTTAAAGTCAATTTTGTGTGACAGCTTTACTAATATTTAGTGTTTCATGGTTTAAGAGATACTTTTATTTAATTGTCTTCTAAATGTCCTTGGGCTATTTAATGACTGACTACGCATCTTACTTTTCCCATTACTATTCTTAAGCCATTTCTTACAACCAGGATTGAGTTATTTAAATTGATAGCCTCTTTATTGGTTGACATTTAAGACACCTTGAATTTTTCAAGAAACAATTTAGACAAAGTAATTATCTCCGGCATTTCTCCTCTCCTTTGGTTTGAATGATAAACCTTAAAGGCCACACAAATATTGTCTCTAGGCTATCAGAGAAACCTTAAATTTGCTCCTGTCACTGTATTTTTAAAATACCTTAAATTCTGAATTACCTCTTACAAGAGAACAAAAAGGAAAGATTTCCAAGTAAGCACAAAGTGTGGCAAGTTAGGCAAACCAGAAATTAAAAGAATAAATTGAAAAACACCCACCAAAAGCATCTAAAGATAATCTGTTTTTGTAAGGCAGGAGAAGAACTGACAGATGACTAGTAAAATGAATGCATTACAAAAAGTATAACAAAGGCACATTCACTGAAAATAAAAGACACGAGAGACTACATTCTAATGTTAGGGTGATGTCTAAGGAAATGGGGGAGCTGAAATGCTGTGTATGTAGAATACTGGACAGTAACGTGGGAGATCTGATTTCACGTCCCCGCCGTCCCATCCACAGCTCACGAGGTCCACTGATTTATTGAGTGAAGTTTGACAAAGATGTTTTCTGAAAGTCCCTTAGTTTTTCACCAAACTTCCTTTTGGATCAACCTTCTCTGAACCCCTAGCACATTATGCAAATCTCATGATTTCCAAGTCACTTCTGTTTCCTTTTTAGTCATTATGACTCACTGTCAGTTATTCCAAAGTTCACTCCAGTCTAAATCGGAGCTTCAGTCTCATTCCATTCGAAACTTCTTTCTTCTCTATAACTCAAGGCTGACCCATGGCTCTTGTGAGAAAGGGCATTTTGATGAATTTCTTTTTTCACTTTCCCTCAACCTTCTCTTTTCTCTTCCTGCCTCCTCTTAGAGTCAGAGAGAAAGGTGGAAGAGACACAAACCATCTCTTCCCTCCTATTTTTGTCATCTGGCCTTGGCTGTCTTTGCACAACAGCCTTTATATTCATCTACCATAGCTCTCTTAGAGCATAGATGTTATTTTTTTCAGCGGCCCGGTGGAAAGCTTCCTAATGGAGATACGGTAACATGGGTCTTAGGCTCTGGAACTCTCCTCTAGGTCAGTTTCCCTGTTTATGGGCCACGATCCAGAAGACACGCTGGGCTACTCTGTTCTGCATCTGTTGGTCCCTGAATCCAAGGATGGGAGGACAAGCCACATCCCCACCTTGGGTCTCTCTGCAACGGTGGATAGTTTGTGCCATATTTCCACCCAACACAGAAGACTTCAGGTTAAGCCTTAGGGGACATGAATACCGCAATCCTACAGGGACTCCGTTAAGCACTGTCTTGTGCTCTGCTCCAAGGGAAGCTGTAAAATGACACTGTGAGATTCTGCAGCTCATAGGGTCCAGCACTGTGAGAGGGAACCTGCCTCTTTTTTTAAAAATATATATATATTTTATTTTTTACAGAGAGAAAGAGAGTCAGAAACATCAATGAGAGAGAAACATCGATCAGCCACCTCCTGCACAACCCCCAGTGGGAATGTGCCTGCAACCAAGGTACATGCCCTTGACCGGAATCGAATCAGGGACCTTTCAGTCCACAGGCCGACGCTCTATCCATTGAGCCAAACCTGCTTCGGCGGGAGCCTGCCTCTTGAAGGCACTCCCAATCTCCCCCAGTGCTTTTCGTGGACCACTTTCCTTGGGAGGGAAAGAGCTCGCAGGTCCCAGGACTCTCTTCTGCACTCACAAGGCAACCACCCAGGGGAATCCTCTATTCCCGTGAACTCCTCTAGACCTCATCTATGCTGAATGGGGTACGATGGTAGCGGGTGAAAAGACCTCCCCTACCATCTTTTATGAAGTACTGTCATAGTTACTGACACCTCCTAGACACTCTTTAGAATATGGGAACCATTTCTGCTTATTATAAGCTTTGGGGCATTGACTGAGAGTGTAGGACAAGGCCATTGAACTTTCTGTGACAGAGGTGTTGTCACATTGGACAAGATGCCCGAACTCCCCACCTGGGCGGCTGTATAACTTCCGATGGGTGCTATCGCAAATCACCACACGCTTGGGGGCCTCTGACAATGCAAATGCTTGAGGCTCTGGAGCCTCAAGCCAGTTCCATGCGGCTGAAGTCCATGGTGCTGACAGGACAGGGGAGGCTCCAGGGGTTTATCCATTTCCTTGAGTTTTCTAGCTTCAAGAGGCCACATACAAGCCTTGGCTCAGTACCTCTTGCTCACATCGCTTCAAACTCTTGTTTCCAGCCTCACATCTGCTTCCTGTCTGATCTCCTGCCCCCCTCTTATAAGAACCCATGTGATGGAAATAACAAGAAAATTCCTCCAGATAGTCAGGTTCTGATGCAGCTACACAACTCCCAGCAGCATATTTGCCCCCGGCTCAAAGCCTTATTTGGTGGTGGCAGCCGCCTGCTTTAGTTCTACTGTCTTTTTTTTTCTTTTTATTAATTTTTTATACATATCTGCCCATTGCCCCCCCTCCCTACCAGGCAAACCCCAACCCCCCAGTGTCTGTGATCATTGGTTATGCTTATATGCATGCATACAAGTCCTTTGATTGATCACTTATTGACCTCACCCTAACTTTAATCTTTCTGCTGTAATTTCACAGTCTGTTTGATGCTTTATGATTTTTGTCCCCCTGAGAATTATCAGTCTACTCCCTTTCTGTGCTCCTGATTCTATTATATTCACCAGTTTATTCTGTTGATCAAATGTTTAATTCGCTTAATTTTTAGATTCACTTGTTGATAGACATGTATTTGTTGTTCATAATTTTTTTGGCTTTTACCTTTTTCTTCTTCCTCTTGTAAAAGAGTACCTTTCTGCATTTCATATAATCCTGGTTTGGAGTTGATGAACTCCTTTAGCTTTTTCTTCTCTGTGAAGCTCTTTATCTGCCCTTCAATTCTGAATGATAGCTTTGCTGGCTTACTTGTTGAGGTTAGTTCTCCGGTTTTCCATAAAAGATCTGAAACAGGCCTTCAACTGCTCTGTCGACCAAGGTAAGCTTGAGATAGCAGTTGATTTAAGGCCTTTGCTTTATTTAGTAGTTGGCTAAGATTACCTGCTTTTTCCCCTACAGACACTTCCCATGAAAGGTTAGCTTCTGCTAAGACAAGCGTTCTCGGCCACTAGTCATATATCAAATGTGCAAATCCAACATCTTATAATTACAAATTGTGATTTTTCAATAAAAAGTACATTTTTTTTTTGGTTTTTATTTCCCAAAAGTAAAGAACTCCTGTGATTACACAGACCCACATGGACAATTCAGGATAGTCCCGACATCTCAAAATCCTCAGCTCAATCATACTGAGTCTCTTTTTATTACCAGGTGACGTTCACAATCTAGAGATAAAAATGGGAATATTTGGGGTGGGGAGCAGCTAATATTTAGCATAATATAGTTGCTTTAAGTATTAAACTAGATAATATATATATAAAAACCCTACCACAATGTCTGGCACATATTAACCTTCAGCATATGTTCCTTTTCTTCCTCCTGCTTCCTCATTCTATTTACAAGTTTGTGTGATTTTGGTTAAGATACTGATCATTAAAGGGACTTTGTTTCCTCATCTGTTCATCAACATATACTTATAAAACTCCCTCTAGGGATAGAATGATAAACAAGACTGACTTAATCAATCTGAGTCCTTACACTTGCATACTATTCAAAGGAGCATACAATAAAATAGATCTCTATCTATCTATCTATGTATCTAGATCTCTAGAGATATACCTCTGAATGATATTAATTAGTTCCATAAAACAATTTAGTCAGGGAAGAAGAGAGAATGATCCCGGAGGGCAGAACCACACATGGTTCACTGTCTATTTAGCACCTCCTGTCAAATGTCACTTCCATAGAAATAACTTGATTGGTCACATGATCTAACAGAGTGGCCTTGCATTATTTTATCTTTTTTTCTTGAATTAAAATTTTATGGCATTGATTATGAATTCATATCTATTTATTTTACTTACTATTTTATTGTCTGCTCCCTAAACTGCAGGACAATTTGTCTAGAAGAGTCTGACCAGAGTAAGAGCTCAATGAATGTTTACTGAGTGAATTAAGGGGTTATACACATTTCATTACATGCTACTAATAAAATTGTACGTATTTATTTTAAGAAAGAGTGGTCGATACATAGCTGTTGTATACTAACTGGTACAAATAAATATACAAATAAATTATTGAATGTATGCAGGGTGGGGCAAAAGTAGGTTACAGTAATGAATACATGAAACAGTTTTTTTTTGTATTGTTCTTTATTAATTACTAGAGGGCCAGTGCATGAAATTCATGCATGAGGGCTGGGGGGAGGGGATATCCTTCAGCCCAGTCTGCTCCCTCTCCAATCTGGGACCCCTTGAGGAATGTCTGACTGTCCCTTTAGGCCCAACCCTACCAGGCTGGCAGGAAGAAGTGGTTAGGGTTAATCAGGAAGGCGGGCAGGTGAGCAGGGAGCCAGCAGTCCTGGATTGTGAGAGGGATGTCTCCCAACTGTCTGTTTAGGCCCAATCCTACCAAATTTCATGCACTGGGCCTCTACTCATAGTATAAATATCTTGTACATTTGTGCATATTTTCACACTAAGTAGATTTCCAGTAATGGAATTATTTAATTACACTAGAGGCCCCATGCATGAAATTCATGCATGGGATGGGAGAGGGAGGGGGGGGTCCCTCATCCCAGCCTGCATCCTCTCCTCAAGGGATGTCCGACTGCCCAATCCAGTAGAATCGGGCCTAAATGGGCAGTCGGACATCCCTCTCACAATCCAGGACTGCTGGCTCCCACTGCTCACCTGCCTGCCTTCCTGATTGCCCCTAACTGCTTCTCCTTGTCTTCCTGATTGCCCCTGCTTCTACTTGCCAACCAGATTGATGCCTAATTGCTCGCCTGCCAGCCTGCTTGCCCCTAATTGCCCTCCCTTGCAAGCCAGGTCACCCCTAACTGCTCAACCCTGCAAGCCTGGGTCCCCCCACAATTGCCCTTCCCTGCAGGTCCGGTCATCCCCCAATTCCCTTCTCTGCCAGCCTGGTCACCCCTAACTGCCCTTCCCTGGAGGCTTGATCACCCTCAACTGGCCTCCCTTGCAGGCTTGGTCCCTCCCAACTGCCCTCCCCTGCTGGCCATCTTGTGGTGGCCATCTTGTGTTCACATGGGGCAGGATATTTTGACCACATGGGAACAGTCATCTTGTGTGTTGGAGTGATGGTCAATCTGCATATTATTCTTTTCTTAGATAGGATAGAGGCCTGGTGCACGGGAGGGGGCCAGCTGGTATGTCCCAAAGGGTGTCCCAGATCAAGGTTGGGGTTCCCTTGGGGCATGGGGCAGCCTGCTCAAGTGTCCTGTGGTGGTTTGCAGGCCTGCCACATCCCCCAGTGACCCAAGCAGAGGCCCTGGTATCTGGCATTTATTTATCTCCTACAATTAAAACTTTGTAGCCTTAAGCAAAGGCCTGGGCCAGCCAGGGTGTGCAGAAAGCTTGGCTTCCTTCATCACCAGGGGCAACTCAAGCCTCTCTCCTGCTCTCTCTATGGCTATAGCCATCTTGGTTGGGTTAATTTGCATACTTATTCCTGATTGGCTGGTGGAGGTATGGTCAATTTGCCTATTACTCTTTTATTAGATAGGATTGTATTACTAATGGCCTGGTGCACAAAATTCATACATTAAAAGCTGATTAATTAGAGGAAATAATTTAATATTGCTATTTGCCTTGTATCTATAATAGAAGTGTCAGAGATTAAAGAAAATTAGTAAAATGTATATGAAAATCTTCCTCCTGTCAAAGTCTGGGCCACAGCACAAGACCCAGAGTCAAGTCTGCACCCACCTGCATGTGCATCTAAATCACAAGAGACCTGGCCAGCCCCACCCCCCATTAGGCAAGATATAGACCTAGCCAGCCCCACCCCCATCAAGCCCCATTGGGTGGGGGACACAGTCACAGGTCCCCTGTCAAGCCCCACCAGGCAGGGGATGCAGCCTCAGATCCCCCATCCAACTCTGCTGAGCAGGAGGTGCAGCCTCAGGTTCCCTGGCCTGGTGCCCCCAGCCTGAGGTCCCCTGGCCGGCACCAGGGTGGAGGGGTACACCTTAAGGTCCCTCATCAAGCCCAGCTGGGTGCAGGGATATGGCATGAGGTCCCCTGGGCCAGTGCTGGGGAGGTGAGTGTGGCCTCAGGTCCCCCATACTGGCCCTGGGGCAGGGGTCACAGCCTCAGGTCCCCTGGCCTAGGGCAAAGGGCACAGCCCGAGGCCCCCCAGTCCATCATCAGGATGGGGGATGTGGCCTAAGGCCCCCCCATCAAGTACTGCTGGGCAGGGAGCCAGCCTCAGGTCCCTCACCCTAGCCCGGCACCACATAGCCTCAGATCCCTGCTGATCGCTCGTTACAGGAACTCTGCCTCCACTGTGGGCACAGTCATCTTGTATTATGGGAACCCCGCCTCCACTGCAGGTGCAGCCATCTTGTGTTATGGGAACCCTGCCTCTGTTGTGGGCACAGCCATCTTGTGATGGCATAAGGGTTAATTTGCAAATTACCTCTTTATTATATAGGATTTTCTATATAAACAACTGTAAAAGTACTTCGTCCCATTTTGTATGTCATCTTCCCAAATATTATAATGAAACTCAATAAATTTATGTAACTATTTATCAGAAATAATTGTTTTACAATATTTATACCAAAAGGTAAAATGAAGTATATTTCAATCTATAAAATGTGAGTAGATAATCTGTATATATATATATGTATATATATATATATATACGTATATGTGTATATACGTGTATATATATATATATATATATATATAAAATTTCTTTAAAAGATCTAATACATATAACTTGGAAAAAAGTTGTTGAAAATGTTTCTCTCACAATTGTTTTCTAAAAATTAAATAACTATATAGCATATATTCAGGAGAGAGAGAGTAATTTACAATAGCTAGGAAAGGAAGTATATGGTATTACAGACATGTATGTAGATGTATTAGAATTATGAAAATATGGAAGCATATTAATTTTAATTAGACTGCATATTTTAATCTGTGGCATTTTTATATCCAATTAATATATGTCATTTATAAAACATGTTTATTCAAATGAAAGCAAATGACAGCAAATGACAACCTTAAAAGTATTCTAGCTGTGATTCAACTCTATTTATACCGGTTTTAATTGACACTTTAACTTGGCATCATGTTTACAAACCAGCAACTCTTAATTCATGGTTTTCAATATGTTGGCATTTAAGCTGATGTCCTTGTTAATGAATTGTTGATTGAAAATAAAAACACATGGTACTTATTTGTTAGTTCAATTAGTCACCATATATATATATATATATATATATATATATATATATATATATTCTCACTAGTGGGATTCTAGATTTGGAAATATCTTTATTTTTTAATTTTCTTTACTGATTAAGGTATTACATATGTGTGCCATCTCTCTCTTGCCCCCCAATCCCCTTGCTCATGCCCTCACCCCTCTGGTGTCTGTGTCCATTGCTTATGCTTATATGCATACATACAAATCCTTTGGCTGATCTCTTCCCCTTACCCCCTCCACTCTACCTTCCCTCTGAGGTTTGATGCTCTGATTGATGCTTCTCTGTCTCTGGATCTGATTAGAGTACTCACATGCACCAGTTCTTATCTTGGAAAAATATAATCTGTAAACAATTTAAAGTGCTCAAACTTACCAATTCAGTTTATGTTGTTCATTATATTCTACAAGTGAGATCATGTGATATTATCTTTCTATGATTGTCTTATTTCACTTAGCATAATGCTCTCTAGTTCCATCCATGCTGTTGCAAGTGATAAGAATTCCTTCTTTTTTATAGCAGTATAGTATTCTATTATGTAGATGTACTATGGTGTTGTTGTTTTTTTTAATCTACTCATCAGCTGATGGACACTTAGTCTGTTTCCAAATTTTAGCTATGGTAAATTGTGCTGCTTTGAACATAAAGGTACATATATCTTTTCTGATTGGTGTTTTGATTTCTTGGGATATATTCCTAGGAGTGGGATTACTAGATCAAATGGAAGATCCATTTTTAATTTTTGGAGGAAACTCCATACTGTTTTCCACAGTGGCTACACCAGTCTGCATTCCCACTAGCAAGCAGTGCACAAGGGTTCCTTTTTCTCTGCATTCTCACCAGCATTTGTCATTTGTTGATTTGTTGATGATAGCCATTCTGACAGGTGTGAGATGGTTGGAAATATCTTTAAGTAAATAATATTAAACAGAAAAAAATACTGCTTGTTTTAAAAATTATTTCATTCAAGTATCCAATTTATTATAAAAACTGAGGTTGTGTATACAGTATCTAAGTAAAATTTCTAAAATAAATATTATCAGACCTACAAAAACTAAAACAGAGTTCATATACGTATTATTTAAATTACCTCAGATAGTTCCATTTGTTTCAACTTTTTATGTTATAACTCAACTTGATTGTTTTGAGAGAAATGGTAAGTTTGAGCACTTTAAATTGTTTACAGATTATATTTTTCCAAGATAAGAACTGGTACATGTGAGTACTCTAAATTGTTCACGAACTACATTTTCGTATATTCAGCAAAGATATAGAGAGCATCAGGATGGGTGATCCTCAGTGAGTACAGCCTTGCAAGCATCTTGCTTCCTTGCGGTTGATGTGCTCAGAAGTTGGGAAGCAGACTGCTTGTGCAGGGAGATGCCCTGCCCGGTTGTGACAAGCAGTGAATGGAGGTTCACCTAACCACTCACTCTCCTACAGCAAATTCAATAGGACCACAAATGCTTTCATGCTCTTCACATCAAGAGCTGGGATTGCCTGCCCGCCCATTTAATTATGGTTGGCCTATGGCAACTTTGACCACCAGAGTCTGGACAAAGAAACCTATTCCAGTTTGATGCTTACTTTTAGAAGTTCAAATAGCTCCTATGTTGGTCTCTGGGAGCCCTGAGCTTCCTCACAAGTAGCCCTGCTCCTTTATTAGACATTTATGGTGAGGCCTTGAGACTACATATGTCTATGGAAGTATCTCTCTACTAGAAGTCCATAACCAATCAGCATATCACTCAGCTCCTCTCAACCTACTGATCTAAAGTGATAGTCTGTTTTGTATAACCCATTTTATAACAACTACATTAAGTAGCCTATACGATTCTGTCATACTCTCCTATAACACGCTAAAAGCCTTGACATCATATTACTACAGATGTGTTCCTGGAAGCCTTCAGTCAATAGGCTTTAAAAGTACCCAAACATGTAATCTTGGCCTACTTATTTAATAGTCATGAATATAACTTCTCTTTTCCTGCATAATTCTGGATATATATATATATATATATATATATATATATGTAAAATCTTTTAATAATATGCTGTGAGGTTTAGAAACAATATTTAAAAAGTACCTAGCCATATATACTAACCATATATACTAATATATATATTAGACAGTATTAGTAAATAGTAAATACTTATTCTATTAGTATTTTAAGCCATTTTTTTACTATATATATATATATGTATATATATATATATATATAATACCTAATAGAATTGGCATTGCTCCTGATATAACTGCTAGTTTACTTCTTTTAAACTTAATTTTTTAGTAGCCCATGTCTGGAAATATAAATCTTAATGAATAGTCAGACAAGAGATATCTTAAATAAGGATGACTAATGCTAATTTGGATTACAAAAATCTATTTTGATTTGACCATTTTGTGAATGTTCAGAGTCCGGTAGCTTTTGAAAACTATAAGTAAAAACTAGAATCAATGACCTTTAAATTTTTTTTTCTGTCCTTATTAAATCATGCATCTAGAAATGAAAAAATCAGTGTCTTGTATTCTTGCTGTGACCAGAATTGGATCAAGAAAGTGAGAAAGGAAGAAGAGGAAAGCACTGTAAGAATTTTGAGAGAATAAGCAAAATATTTTAATAAAATTATGGTAAAGTGATGAGAAAACTCAGAGCTTTCCTAATTTCCTGAGATAGGACATGCCGTTTCAAGTTATAATTAATTAGGGAGGAGGATGATGCCAAGGTCAGGTTCCCTAGGAGGCAGACTCTGAGACTGACATTTGAGGGCATGAGACTTGTTGGGGTAAAGCTCTCTAGAGCAGCACCTGAGGAGTTAATTTATGGAAGCAAGGATGGGCGATGAGAGAAGACTGAACTGCAAGGCGGTTAACACCAAGGACTGAGCTTGCCCCTTGAGGAGCTCTGGAGTTGGGGTTACCCTTCAGAGGTTTCCCATACTGAGTCAAGGGGCCTTGGCCTCTGTACCCTTTTATTCTTCAACCAGTTTGGGGAGAAAAGAGCTCCCTTCGGTAAAAAGTAATTCTTGGGATGACCTTGGCAGTGAGCCAGGCAGCACTACCAGCCTCTGTGGAACTCATGCCTTCATCCTAAAGGGGAGTCTGGGATCTATGCAATGGGTCTCAGTATCCACTACAGTGAATTCAGGACTTTATCCACCTTTATATGCTAAGGACAAATGATGTCCTGTTTAACCTTTGAAAAAATAAATGAAGTAAATACTATTTAAGATTTATTTAGGAAAGGGAGTCTGTATCATTAAATTCAATATTATGACTGTCTTAAAATAATTACCTCCTCTCCTTTTGTGCATATACATTTGTGTACTGTGGTTTGATGGCTATTTTTACCTCATTTCTGGCTGCATTCATTCTTTCAAATGTTAAACCAGGCTCATGTGTGGTGGAGATGAATGTCTTCAGTACTAAATTGCCCATCCCTTTGTTCTTTCACCGTATTTTATTTTTTGATTTCTACTAATTGTTTTGTCAATGACATAACAGTTTGGTTCTAATTCTGCTCTTTTTCTTACTCAACGTTGGTGGGAAGCTGCAGGAGACAAGTGGTACACCAAGTGCAGCATAGCTATTAAATTATTTGCATGAAATATTCAACTGCTTTTGCATAGAAGACAGGAAAAGCTTTAGAAGTGTTTACGTGAGACACACATCACTTGCCAATTTATGAGCTGAAACTTATACCAAATGCATCTGGTTTATACACTGAGTGGCCATATTATTATGACTTCTGAATGCATAATAATTTGGCCACTCTGTGTGTGTATGTGTATGTATTTGTGTGTGTATGCTAATTTATACAATAATATATTAGAGGCCCGTTGCATGATTTTGTGCATGGGTGGGGTCCGGCCAGCCTGGGCAGGGGAAGGGGACATGGGCAGTTGGCCCACCTACCTGCTGGTGGAACTCCTGGTTGAGGGGACAATTTGCATATTAACCTTTTATTATATAGAATATACACTGAGTGGCCAGATTATTATGCTTTCAGAGATCATAATAATATGGCCACTTAGTGTATAGGAGACTGTTACCACGTGATTGCTTTATTTAAATGGTGTTTGTTATAACATAATGTAAAACAACTATTTATGATATTTGTATCTGTTTATGTTTTTCCCCCCGTCAATTTCTGAATGCTACTAAATGCTCATCTACATAGGCCTATTTCCTACTGCAGTTCTCAGGTCAATAAAGGCTAATTCTACTACTTTGTAAAGCAAACATGGGGCTTAATAAATTATTTTCTGATGTGGGTCATATGAGCAGGTACCAAATTCTTTTTTAATAAGAAATGCTAGTTAATAATGTACTCCATTATATTTAGGTATTTTTTTTCATATTTTAGCATCAGTTTTTGTGAAATCATCTGGAAATTTTGGGACCTTGTATGGGAAATACTAAATAGGTAACGATAAAATGCTATCCAACAAATATTTCAAGTATACATTTTTAAGTAAAACACTTTTTGCAGCAAGGCACTTGAACTAGGATGTTCTTGGAGACAGAGAGAGTAAAATATGAGGCTAATGTTCAGCCAAAAATGATGGCTTTTTCTGCCTGAGATGAGTGATGGGCACTTAGTATATAACCTACGCTTCATTCCACACTGGGCATTGCCATTATTTATTCTGCCCAATGGAGTCTTTAAATTGACTGTGGAAGGTTAAAAGACCATTTAAACGTATCTATGAGGATAGAATTTGGGTTGACACTGTTCATTTTCCATTCTTTATTAAGTCTCTAAAATCTCAGTGGGCATTTTATTTCATCATCTCATTGAGCCTAACAAATCCTGAGGAGTCAGTCGATGGCACCTGTGGGACACCTTTGTCACACCTTCAGGGAAACTCTGAAGGGTAATACAATGCTAGAAATAAGAAAAATGTGCTCATATGTTATTTGTGCTGTTGGGGATGTGTAAGACTCTCACTCTAAAATGCACTATTTCTTGCTTACCCTAATTTAGCTAAGCAGGGGTAAACACTTTTTGTTTTCTGTCTGTTTTGAGTGTGTTAGTCTGATTTGCCAGTACCAAAGTAAAAAAGAAAAAAAAAAGAAAAGAAATGAACTGACAGATTTTTAGGACTTTTCTCATCTGATGTATTTGATGAATAAAGTGAGGTGATGATTAAAATTTTAAAGTTAATTGAAAACTATTTTTCTATTCTTTGTAATGTGTATCCTATATAATAAAGAGGTAATATGCAAATTGACCATCACACTAACACACAAGATTGCCACCCCTATGTGGTCAAAGATGGCTGCCACAAGATGGCCAGCAGGGGAGGGCAGTTGTGGATGATCAAGCCTGCAGGGGAGGCCAGTTGGGGGCAACCAGGTCTGCAGGGGAGGAGAGTTTGGGGGGACCCAGGCCTGCAGGGGAAGGCAGTTGAGGGTGACCAGGACTGCAGGAGAGGACAGATAAGAGGGAAGGAACCCAGATCTGCAGGAGAGGGCAGTTGGGGGCAATCAGGCCCTGTAGGGGAGAGCAGTTAGGGGTGACCAGGTTGGCAGAGGAGGGAAGTTAGGGGAAATTGGGTTGGCAGGAGCAGTTAGGCATCGGTTAGGCTGGCAGGGCAGTGGTTAGGAGGTAATCAGGCTGGCAGGCAGAAATGGTTAGGGGCAATCAGGCAGGCAGGCAGGCAGGCAGGCAGGCGAGTGGTTGGGAGCCAGCAGTCCTGGATTATAAGAGATATCCCAGATTGGAGAGAGTGCAGGTTGGGCTGAGGGACATCCCATAACCCTGTGCACAAATTTCATTCACCAGGCCTCTAGTGTATAAAAGTCTACAACAAATAGGATTGCTATTGTTAAGACTAAGAATTAGGGTTTTAGATTTTAGTATAGAATATACTTTTAGAGTTTAGAATGATAAGATGCACAAGTTCATGAGAATCTTAAGATTTTTTCAAGAGAAACACATTCATTGGCTCCATTTTTCATGTGAGGCCTCAACTCTGACAATTAAACAAATTGCTTGAATCCACATACATGACAGTGCCTGAGCTTAAGCTTTTGATTCCAAATCAAATTGCTTTAAACCATGACACCTTTTTTTAATGACATGCACAAGTCTACTGTCTAGTTGAAAAATCCTTTGTCTATACAAAACTTTCAAAATTACAGAGCTAGGCAAGGCTACTGACAGTTAAAGAAGGAAAATGGCAAGTAGCACTCAATAATTGGTTTTAAACACATGAGGCATGACATTTGTTTTGGAAATGCATTTCTAAACATTCTTAGCCCATACCACACCCTAGTTTCTTCTAAGTTAGTACAATTGACACATAGAAAGTAGATATGAAACAGAACATAAGCAAAGTTCATTGGCCTAGGGCAGTGGTTGACAAACTGCGACTCACGAGAGCCACATGTGGCTCTTTGGCCCCTTGAGTGTGACTCTTCCATAAAATACCACTTGTGGGCATGCACATACAGTGGGATTGAAACTTCGTGGCCCATGCGCAGAAGTCGGTTTTCAGCTCTCAAAGGAAATTTTAATCACTGTACTATAGATATTTGGCTCTGTTGACTAATGAGTTTGCTGACCACTGGCCTAGGGACTTTGCCATTCTATCCCCAACACATAAAACAGTGCCTGGCAGATAGGAAGCCTATTACATGTATATTGAGTGCATGAAAGCATTAACAGCATTTAAATAGCCAAACTATAGGGATGATTTTTACAGAATCTCAGTTCCTTACCAAGTGAAATACACTATTTGGAAATGACTCCCTGAGAGCTAATTTTGACCACAGAATATATCCTTTGTGTGAAAAATAAATAAATATTTGATTGACTTAAAATATATGAATTGAATTAATGGAATGCAAATTGGGGAATTTGCCAATTACTTACTGATTTGGTGTGATAGTTTCTTTAACTCTCTTACTCAGACATACAGAGAAAAACCAGTACTTTAGATTTTAATTCATGTTTCTTCTTGATGGTTTATATAGGGCTAAAAAAGGCAGCAAAAGAATCTTTCCTTGGGGGAAGAAAAAGTTGCAATTTATTCAAACTTACAAAAACACAGTATTGATATTTCTCTTATTTTTTTAAATATACTTTATTGATTTTTTTTTTTACAGAGAGGAAGGAAGGGAAAGGGATAGAGAGTTAGAAACATCTATGAAAGAGAAATTTCTATCAGCTGCATCTTGCACCCTCCCTCCTGGGGACGAGCCCGCAACCAAGGTACATGCCCTTGACTGGAATCAAACTTGGGACCCTTCAGTCCGCAGACTGACGTTCTATCCTCTGAGCCAAACCAGTTAGGGCTGATGTTTCCTTATTTTAAACACATTTCTCTGTGGCTCTATATTTAGAGCTTTAGAAACTTAATCAATTTATGAAAAGGTAATGCTTTAATATAACCCTGCTTTGTTTCTGAAATAAAATGGTTCTCAAATTCATTTTGACAGAAAGCTACTTGATAATCTTATGTGTAGCATTTTTATAATTATTCTCAATTATATGTGAAAAGTAAGCTATTTGCCTTATGAGAGAGGAACTTTTCCTCCACCCTCTAGGTTCTTCTTCTGGCTGGTCTAATAATTCAGTTGACATGAGACAGATTAGCAAGAGAAAAGAGAAAATAACCAATTTAATTACATATATATGTAAGGGGAATCCATATACATGAGAGAGTCAGAGACACCCCCCCACCCCCAAGCATGACAGGTTCTGTGACTGAAAGAGAAAAGCAGGTATATATGGCATCTTGAGCCAAGTAGAGGTTTCAGATGGCATTCATAAGACAATAAGGAAAGCAAATATTCAGTAATTAGAAGTTTGCCCAGTCTGGTAAATAGGTCATAAAAGGTTACCTCAGGTAATCACAAGTCAAACAATGTAGATTCTTCTAGGGCAGTGGTTCTCAACCTTCCTAATGCCTCTACCCTTTAATACAGTTGCTCACGTTGTGGTGACCCCCAACCATAAAATTATTTTCATTGCTACTTCATAACTGTAATCTTGCTACTGTTACAAACTGTAATGTAAATATCTGATATGCAGGATGTATTTTCATTGTTACAAATTGAACATAATTAAAGCATAGTGATTAATCACAAAAACAATATGTAATTATATATTGTGAAATATTTATTTCTAATTACAAATAAATGAAATTTTGTCTTGAATCATGGTGTAGCATGGGTAACAGTCTTCATATGACAACAGTAAACT
>PVJN01017859.1:0-39894 GCA_004026805.1 Lasiurus borealis
TTTGGGACTGGATCTACATTCTTATACTTGCAACTTTTTAAAGTTTTTTTTTAATGTTATTTTTAAAGCATTTTTTAATGTAAAGGGGAATTCCATATTTTTAGCATCAACAATATTTCTATCTTCTCTATTTTCTTTAGCATTTCCAGTTTGTGGTGGCTGTGAGAAATAAAGGGAACCTGTCTCTGGAGTCATGCACAGGCACCATCACTATAAATATCAGAAATGTTAATGATGAGAGTCCTATTTTTGGGTAAGCAATGGGCAATACAAACATTTAAATGCGAAGATTTAACCCTTAAAACTTTTTTATATAGGATATATATTGGTGTTATTTAGGTACTATTTCCATTGCCAATATCCTTACAAACATTCCAATTGACGTAGAAGCAAATCTTTTTGAGACTTATACTACTAATTATCTTACAGAGAATGGAAGTCAAGCCCATTTATATTGTGTCCTTGAAACCACAAAAGAGTGTCCTTTTTTTGATGGAATAAGACAAAAACTTTCCATTTTCCTGCTGTTTATCTGTAATGAGTAAAACGTTGTGGAAAATGAACATTGATACAGTCTTATTGCAAAATCAATGTAACCATCAAAAATAATTTGGGCAAAAAGTACTTGTTGATATAGAAATATTCCCAAATATATCTGAAATAAAAAAAATAATTGCAAAAATGTTTGTACTATTTTGTTATCTGAATTAAAATATAACATAACAGTCAGGAGGAGGCCTAGAGATAGAAGGAAACTTTTAACTTCACTTTATAAATATATAAACATACTCTAGTATATATGGTAATATTTAAAAATGTATAGTATATTTTTAAAACCAGGGTCTTGAAACCGTTAAAAAATGTGTTTCACAAAATGTAAAATATATGTTGTGTGACATAGATGAAAAGAGACATTTGTTTACACTAAGTGATTAAAAAAAATCCTTTTGTCCCACAGATACATACCAGATGCACCTATAAATATTTATGAAAATCTGCCTGTTGGAACAAAGCTAGTCAAGTTGACAGCAACTGATAGAGATATAGGAGACTCGGTGCATTATGAATTTATAGGTACACAAAAAGAATTTTCAATAAGTGAAGGTATAATTTTTTATTGCTAGTCATTTCATAATGTATAACATAAAGTATGTTTTTTATTAGTTAAAAATAAGCCTGGTGATCGTTCTACTAGGATAAAAGAATCTTTAAAATATTTAAGAACCTATTTAGCATATTTTACATGCGGTAAACAGTGATCATTCCTTCCTTTTCAGAAGAATGGAACTAGTCTGCACAATCTGTCAGATCCAGGGGACTCCCAAACAACTCAGACCCACAGCAGGGTTCCCTAGGATGGTATTGAGTACTATAGTTTTTTTTTTTTTCTGAGAAGTGGATTTTCTCATGGAAACCACAGTACTATTCAAATGAACTGAATATTTATTCTGTATCATACATTCTCCTAAGTGCTCTGTAAACATAATAAATTCATTGGGTTTTTATTATACTAATCCTCACCTAACATGTGATGCTTGGAGAGGAATCTTAATTTACCCAAGACCCATACAGCTGATTTGCATGGCAGAACCTGTACTTGTTTATGATATTTGCAACTCTAATTACCAGTACATTCTACATGACCAAGAATTAGGAGTCCATGCCTCTAACAACCTAAAGATAAAGCACAGGAAGGGGAGAAAGATGAAGTACATTTTCGTGCAGGAAAAGAGCAGTGTTAAACACACACTGTCTATCATATCAATAGAAAGAGCTCCCATTCAGGGAGTAGAATCAGAGAGGTGAGGAAGATGACCTCTGGCAAGTCAGAGCTTAAACAAAGAAGAAGGGTGTGCAAGCCCATCATGAGGAGAGGGGAGGGGCAGCAGATAGATTAATTACATATTGGGGGAATTCATAAAAACAACCATTTTAAAGGTAAATAAATACTAGTTTCTCCTATCCTGTATGTGAGTTACAATTATAAAAAATGAAAATAATGGAATGAACAATATAAGGATGAATTAAAATCAAAGGTGTTAAAGTGAACTTAATTTTCTGATTATATGTATGCATAGAGGAAGATGCGGGTTGTGCGTGCATAGGCACACATATGCACACAATCCTATCTAATAAAGAGGGAATATGCTAATTGACTATCATGCCCTCAAAAATGGCAGTGCCCACAGCCACAAGATGGTGGAATCCAGTCCCCTCAGCACAGGTGAGTCCAGCCACTCTATGCACCTGCCTCCAGAGTCCCCCAGTCCCCTTAGCCCCCAAGCTTCCAGGGCTGGCCCGAGGAGCAGGCAATCCTCAAATGGTGGCTGCCCAACCTACCAGGGTTGCCTGAGGCTTAGGTAACCAGGGCCGGCTGAGGCTTGCACTGCCAGCAGTGGCAGCAGCAGAGGTGTGATGGGGGCATTGCCTTCTCCTGATCATCAGGTCACCTCCCACCCCTGAGGGCTCTCAGACTGTGAGAGGGAGCAGGCTGTGCTGAGGGCATAAAAAGTTTGCCGAAATGAATCTTCAATGAATTATTTTTTATATAATTGCATAGTGAATTTCTATAGCTATGTCTGGAGGATGACACCAGAGTAGCAATGAGCATACCTAATGTGCAGGTACTGACTTCTAAATACCATTTCACAACATAAGAACTTCTTAGGGGGGGGGAGATTAGGTGACAGGAGTTAAAATATGAGAGAATCTTGAAATATCTTGTTGGGACAGAAAGCAAGAACATACTCAAAGGTTGACAAGGGTATGCGGAAAAGACATAGAAATTAGCTTGTACTGGCTTTCTCTAGCTAAAGAAGGGCAATTTGAACCTCAAAATGAATATCAATAGTTGCATATTATAACCCACTATATAAAATGGGACACCGACCAGGAATCCAAGATGGTGGCATAGGTAAACACCTACACTGCTGCCTCACACAACAATTTCAAAACTACAACTAAAAGACAGAATGGACATCATTCAAAACCACAGGAAAGCTGGCTGAGTGGAAGTTCTATAGCTAGAGAGAAGGAGAGAGGCTCATGGAGACCCAGAGGAGCTGCAAAAAGCTGAGGTACAGAGGCAGGCGTGTGTAGAGAGTGGGTGCTGGAATACCTGGCTGTTTTTTTCTGGCAGGAGGGAAACGGAGACTCTCAAAGGCATTGAACCACTTATCTTACGACACTAAACCCCAGATCCAGCTGAAACTCATACGGGGGGAGTTTGGATTGTGAAAAGTAAAATACAAACTGAGGTCTGATGGCGCGCACGGCACTGCACAGAGGACAGACTGCTGATTGTGCCGCTGGCTTTCGCAAGTGGGCAGGAGACAGACGCTCCCAACCACGCCACTTCTGACTCCACTAAGCCCCTGTTTCGGATGAAACCCTGGAGACCTAGACTTGTGTGGTCCTGGAGCGCAGGGGAGCCTGAAAGGCAGCGGTCTAGAGGTACTATGTGCCCTCACACAGGGACCGCTCCAGAGATTACCCAGTCATGTGAGACTCAGGGGCCATGGAGGGCGGGGCCTACTGGAAGGCAAGGTGGTCCCTTAAGCCCTGAGACTCCACCCATCCCAAGGTCAACAGAGGCTTCTTCGGTTTTGCAAGTCTGGTAACATAAGGCTGAATCCAACACAGAAGTTCTCCCAGCATAGTGAAAATGCCCAGACAAGGGAAGGGATCACAAACAAAAGAAATGGAGGAAATAAAACAACTGGATATAGAGTTCAAAACCAAGGTTATAAGGTTTTTCAAGATATGCTAGAAAAGTGGGATAAAGTTAGCAAAAGCCAAGAGGAGATGAAAAAGAACCAACTAGAGACACTGACTGAAATAAAAAATATTATACAGAGTCCTAACAGCAGACTTGAGGAAGGTAAGAATCAAGTAAAAAAAATTGAAATATAAAGAAGCAGAAAACATTCAACTGGAAAAGCAAGAAGAGAAAAGAATCCAAAAATGTGAAGATAATGTAAGGAGCCTCTGGGACAGCTTCAAGTGTACCAATATCAGAATTGTGGGGGTGCCAGAAGAAGAGAGAGAGCAAGATACTGAAAACCTATTTAAAGAAATAATGACTGAAAACTTCCCACATCTGGTAAAAGAAATAGACCTATAAGTCCAGGAAGCACATAGAACCCCATATAAAACAAATCCAAAGAGGACTTCACCAAGACACATCATAATTAAAATACCAAGAGCAAAAGACAAAGAGAGAATATTAAAAGCAGCAAGAGAAAACAGTTCCTTATCTACAAGGGAGCACCCATATGCCTGTCAGCTGATTTCTCAACAGAAATAATGCATGCCAGACGGGAGTGGCAAGAAATATTCAATGTGATGAATAGTAAGAATAATCTATCCAGCAAACCTATCATTCAGAATTGAAGGGCAGATAAAGAGCTTCACAGAGAAGAAAAAGCTAAAGGAGTTCATCAACTCCAAACCAGTAATATATGAAATGCTGAAAGGAACTCTTTTAGAAGAGAAAGAAGAAAAAGGTAAAAGCCAAAAATTTATGAACAACAAATACATATCTATCAACAAGTGAATCTAAAAATTAAGTCAATTAAAAATTTGATCAACAGAATAAACTGGTGAATATAATAGAATCAGGAGTATAGAAAGGGAGTGGACTGGTAATTCTCATGGGGAAAGGGGTAAGGGGTGTACAGGGAGAGACTGGACAAAAATCATATACCTATGGATGAGGTCAGTGGGAGGGAGGTAAGGGCAGAGGAAGGGTGGGAGCTGGGTGGAGGGGTGCTATGGAGGGGAAAAAAGAGAAACAAATGTAATAATCTGAATAATAAAGATTTAATTTAAAAAAAATAAATAAAAATAAATAAATATAATGGGACACCAAGAATCCATAGAGATATAAATACACAAACAAATTATCAGTTTGATGGGAACATGATGTTTACTTATTTTCAAAATATCTCACCACAAAATACTTATTAATTGCATAAAGTAAAATAGCAACTTGGAAGTGGTGAATATTAGCAAGCACTATCTTAGTCAATAAATTAAAGTGGACTACCTCATTGCAAGAGAAACTGACAGCACGCAATAAGGACACAGTATAATTTCTGTGATATTTAATAGAAACTACATAACCCAAATTTACTGTGAGAAGACATCAGGCACATCTGAGTTGGGAAAATACTCCAAAATTACCAGCCTCTAATCTTCAAAATGGTCATGAAAGTTAGGGGAAGATTGAAGAACTTTAATAATTGAAGGAGACTAAGGGACATGACAATGAGTGATTCTAAACTGGATCTTTTGATGTAAAAAATATCACTGAGATAACTAGTGACATTTGAAAGGGGGTTTCAGCATTAAGTTTTTGATGGGAACTTCTGGATTTTGTTGTTTTTATTGTGTTAACATTGGAGCATGCTCTTAAAAAAAAATTCCACATATGTGATTATTTACAAAATGTAATAATTATAAAGATTAAATATAGAAGGGAATAGAAAAAAAGATGATATATACAGAAGGTAGGCAGAGAAGAGGCAATACCTTAAATCATGTTCTAAAAATTCCTGAATAAACAAAACAAAAATAGTGGAACATTAAAAAATACTAAAAGTGTGACAGAAGAAAATGTTCCTAATATAAAAAAAGATTTGAGGCTTTGTGTTGAAAAAGGTAAACTAGGATTCTAGAAAATTAATATAGAATGGCTGAATCTGAATCAGATTCTAGTAAAGTATTAGATATTAACCAAAAAAAACTATTTGAAAAAAAAATAATTAAAATAGGCAAAAGGTTAACTTATTTATAAAAGATTGATAATCAAATTGTAAACTTTTTCCACAAGTTACTAAAGTAACATTTTCAGGAAACAGGACATAAAAAGTGACTTGAGAAAATTATACACAAAAAATGACCTTATAGGTAAAGAAAGCAGATAAAAATGTTAGGAACATGAAAGCAGAATATATTGTTCCTCTTCCTGAAAATTCATGAGAGAACACACTCCAGACAACCCAAATAACTGGAGGGATATCAGCATAAGAAATAATGCAGAGAGTTAAATATATATTCATTATAGAACTAAAAATAAATAATATTCACAAAGAGAATGTATTGAACATAAAGGCTAAATGTTCTGCAAATCCTATATAATAAAAGCCTAATATGCAAATTGAATGAGCAAAGGAATGACCAGTAGAACAACTTGTTGCTACGATGCTCAATGCAAGAGCTGCCCCAGGCCACAGACTCCAGGCCAACCAAGGCAAGTGCCAGTGGGGGTCCCCCTGATCACCCCACCAATCACCCTGCATAGGGAGGTGACCAGTAGCAGCAGCAGGTGGCAGCAGGAGGTGGCAAGCAGGTGGCATCAGGCCAGCCAGCAGGGACTCCCAATCACCCTGGAGATTAGCCCTGATCACCAGCCAGGCTAGGGACCCTTCCCGTGCACAAATTTCATGCACCAGGCCTCTATATGGGTATAATAAAATTATTTAAAAAGCAACTTAATAAAAATTTCAGACGTTATTTTATTGATTTTTTTTTATTTTTGCATATAGTTCCTTTCCTGAACTCTATTCTCCCTGTAGCAAAAGGAAACAGAAGAGCAACGAGGCCAAGCTGACATATTACAATACCTCTGAGTTGAAAACACTGGCACATGATTAAACAGTTATACATAGTGAACAGAATATGAAATCTTTATAAAAGTCCTAAATGATCATGGAAATATATTATTCAGTAAAAGTGCAGGGGAAAATGACATGTCAATAAATTTTATAGTTACTGGGTAGTGTTAGGAAAAATAAAACACTTTTATACTGTATATCAAAAAAGTTGAATAGATAAGGTAATTTTTACAAAATGGAACCATGCAGATAATAGAAGAAAATACAGGGTGGGCAAAAGTAGGTTTATAGCTGTGAGTAGGAAAAACACAGTTTATTTTGAATTAGTATTTTTTAATTATTGTATTCTACACAAATAACTATAAACCTACTTTGGCCCTACCCCCTATGAACGAATTTCTTTACAAACTGCAGCTTGCAATCCAGAAACCACATGATTACAAATGAATGAATGTTATATAATTATTATATCATCATCATCATCATCACCATCATCACCATCATCACCATCATCATGACGATTTTATGGCAGACAAAGTCATCATAAGTAAAATATAAATATCTGCACATAAAGAAGAAATAAAAGTAACAACTGTGTATGAAATGGCTTAAAGATAGGAGTCAACAGTTTAGAGGAGCTAAAAATGACTCTCAATCATATAAAATTTTGCAATTTCTTGCTCATAATAAAATTGAAAATGAAATATTACTGTTTTAAATAATCACAAACATGTGGGAAAATTTTTCTGAAACACTTGAGAATAAATTTCTGATCCAATGTCCATAGATGCACATTGAATTGCATAGATTAGAAAATATTTTATAGGAAGGTCATGGTGGGTGGGAGTGAAGGGTGCACAGTGAATCCTAGGCTGAGTGTTGGAAAAATGAGCAGAGGAAACTGAGGCAGAAAAGTTTGGGATGACTATAGGACCAAGAGGGAAACGAGTGTCTGTTGACAAATGAAATGTAAGTGGAAAGACTGTTTTAACCTAACATATTAGCAAAAATTTCTGTTTGACCATTATCTCCTATTGGTGAGGCAGAAAGAAAACAGACCTCATATACCACCAATGAAGTGAAAAATACTAAACCCTTATGGATAAATATTTAGCAGAATATAGGAAAATTGCATGTGAATTTATATTTTGACTCTAATCCCACCTTAAAAAATATCTCAAATACACGGGCAAAACTATAAAAAGACATATGCATATCACTTTTATTACAACACTATTTAATAACTATTGAAAATACCCATAGAATATTGGTTTTATAAACTGTGATACACCTCGGTAATGAAACAATATGTACCTACCAAAAAATGAAGCACCTCTTCAGATTATAATGTAATAATTTTTTTAAAATATATTTTATTGATTTTTTACAGAGAGGAAGGGAGAGATATAGAGAGTCAGAAACATCGATGAGAGAGAGACATCAATCAGCTGCCTCCTGCACGCCCCCTACTGGGGATGTGTCCACAACCGAGGTACATGCCCTTGACCAGAATCGAACCTGGGACCCTTCAGTCCGCAGACCGACACTCTATCCACTGAGTCAATCCGGTTTCGGCTATCATGTAATAATTTTTAAGATAGATCAAGGGGCAAGTCTGCATGTGTGTTACTACTTAATTGATCAAGTAAAAACCACCAGGGTATGTAAAAAAATTTTTTTTTTTTTTTGGAAAATCTTATGGATTAAAGAGACTTTAAGAGACATTAAACAATTGCAAAGTATGGATTTTCCTTAGATGATAATTTAAAAAGCAACAAAACCTAATAAGCAGAAAATTTGATCATTTTTGGATACTAGAGGCCCAGTGCACAAAATTCGTGCATGGAGTGGGGTGTCCTTCAGCCCGGCCTGCTTTCACTCGAATCTGGGACCCCTTGAGGGATGTCTGACTGTCCAGTTTTGCCCGATCCAGGTAGTAAACTGCTGGCTCCCAACTGCTCACCTGCCTGCCTTCCTGATTGCCCCTAACCACTTTTGCCTGCCAGCCTGATCACCCCTACTACTCCCCTGCTAGCCTGATCGATGCCTAACTGCTCCCCTGACAGCCTGATTGCCTTTAACTGCCCTCCCATGCTGGCCTGATTGCCCATAATTGCCCACCCTTGAAGGCCTGGTCCCTGCCAACTGCCCTACCCTGATGGCCATCTTGTGGTGGCTATCTTGTGTCCATATGGACCAGGATCTTTTGACCACATGGGGGCAGTCATCTTGTATGTTAGAGTGATGGTCAATCTGCGTATTAATGTTTTATTAGATAGGATAGAGACCTGGTGCATGGGTGGGGGCCAGCTGGTTTGCCCTGAAGGTTGTCCTGGATCAGGAAAGGTGTTCCTTGGAATGTAGGGTGGCCTGGGCAAGGGGCCTATGGTGGTTTGCAGGCTGGCCACAACCCCCCAGCGACTCAAGTGGAGGCCCTGGTATCAGGGATTTATTTATCTTCTGCAATTGAAATTTGTAGCCTGGAATAGAACCAAGCCTCTGCTGGCACAGCCACTGAAACTTTGTTGCCTTAAGCAGAGGCCTGCTGGCCAGGGTGTGTGGAAAGGTTGGCTTCCTCCATTGCCATGGCAACCCAAACCTCCCTCCTGATTTCTCTGTGGCAGAAGCTATCTTGGTTGGGTTAATTTGAATACTTGCTCTGATTGGCTGGTGGTCGTAGCTGGTGGTCGTGGATGGTGGTCGTGGCTTGTGGGTGTAGCAGAGGTATGGTCAGTTTGAATATTAGTCTTTTATTAGATTGGATATGATGATGCTAAGGAATTAATATGATGTTTTGAGTATAAATATATCATTGTTATATTTTAAAAGAAGAGTTCTTTGCCTGTAAGAACAGAAAATATTGCCCTGCTGGCCTGGCTCACTCATTGAGCATCAAACTATGAACCAGGCAGCCACAGTTTGATTCCTGGTCAAGACATATGGGTTGTGGGCTAGATGCCTAATGTGGGGTTGCAAGAGGCAGATGATCAATGATTCTCTCTCATCACTGATGTTTCTATCTCTCCCTCTCTATTCCTCTCTGAAATCAATAAAAAATATTTTTAAAAATAATGGATAATACAACCCTAGCAGGTTTGGCTCAGTGGATAGAGCACAGGCCTGAGGACTGAAGGGTTCCATGTTCAATTCTGATAAAGGGCACATAACTTGGTGCAGGATCCTCCCCAGCCCAGGCCCTGGTCAGCATGTGCTTTTTTTTTTTTTCATATTGATGTCTTTCTCCCCACGTCTTGCCCTCTCTCTTCCACTATCTCTGAAAATCAATGGAAAAATATCCTTGGGTGAGGATTACATAAATAAATTAATTAATACAGGGGTCCCAGATTGGAGAGGATGTAGGCCAGGCTGAGGGAGACCACCCCCCATGCATGAATTTCAAGCACTGGGCCACTAGTTCATTAATAAGAATAGATAATATTTACAAATAAATAAATATGTTATTTGCGATATTCTTCAAAATAATTCAGGTAGGGGATAAAGTATATAATGTTATAAATGAGACAAAATTTGCCATCAACTGTAATAATTGAATTTAGTGACATGTACATGCGGTTTTATTGTGTTATTCTCTTGTATTTGTATATGTAAATTTTTAAATTAAATAGTGCTTTAGCCAGGAAAGTATATGCCCCATCATAGTAGGAGTATATAACTGATTTTTCAATTGCAATAAACTATATCTTTAAAAATAACATAATTTTAAAAGTGGATGGAATACTATAATAAAGATATAAAGAATTCCATTGCTTTCACTCCACTTTTGTTATCCCACCCCAATTACACATGTCTAATCAGCCAGAAAACATTTATCAAATCTACCTGCTACATATAAATTAAAATCCTTTCTTTTCATTAATATTGCAATCAACACCTCTCATTCAGTCTTCAATTAAGCAATTTACTATTTTCAAAATTATCATCTGTTCTTGTATGTATTTTTTCCTTTCTATGTGGCTGTCGCACCTATCTGGAGTAGGATCCTATTTATTTCTCTCTTTTGGCTTCCCTTGGCCATAAATAACTGCTACCTTGCAACCTCTCTCCACCCCAATCTTCTCTGCTTTTCTGTGCTCATTTTTTCAATCCTCGGCCTAGGCTTCACCTCACCCACCATGACCCTCCCACGAAATAGTTTCTGGTCTATAAGTGTAGGAGGCTTCACTATTCCACATGGCTAACAATTTCCTACAGATCCTTAATTATGAGCTTCATCAGGCCAGAAACTGTGATTTTTTTCTTTATAATTTATCTATAGTACTATTTTATCCATGTAATTATTTAAATTCCTAATATATTTATCTAGCAAATGTTGAACAGAATTGCATTGGTCTATCTTTTAGATTCAGGAGAAATCACAATCTCCTACCCTTTGGATTATGAAGACACAGCCACCCCACATTCCTGGATATTATATATTAGAGCTTATGACAATGAACGAGTACATTCCACAACTGGAAGACTCACAGTGATTCTGCAAGATATTAATGACAATCCACCTCAATGCATTCAGGATATTTACATGTAAGTTATTAAAAATTTGGCCTTCAAATTTTGGTAATGAGAGAAAAATAAATGGGTAAGCAATATACCATTTCTGGAATGAAGAGTAAGACTTTAATTTCTTCATTATTATACTAGAGGCCTAGAGCACAGGGTAGTGAGGGGAGTGTCCCTTAGCCCAGCCTGCACCCTCTCCAATCTGGGACCCTCGAGAGATGTCCAATTGCCCATTTAGACCCTTTCATAATTCAGGACTGCTGGCTCCAACTGCTCACCTGGCTGCCTTCCTGATTGCCCCTAACCTCTTCCACCTGGCAGTCTGATCAACCCCTAACTACTCCCCTGCCAGCTTTATCAGTGCCTTACTGCTCCCCTGCCAGCCCGAATGCTCCTAACTGCCCTCCACTTCCCACCTGGTCACCCCTAACTGCCCTCCCCTGCCAGCCTGGTTGCTGCTGTCCTCCCCTGAAGGTCTGATTGCCCCCAACTGCCCTCCCCTGAAAGCCCAGTCACCCCTAACTCCCTTCCCTTGCCAGCCTGGCCACCCCTAACTGCCCTCCTCTATTGGCCCAATTGCTCCTATCTGCCTTCCCCTTTAGTCCTGGTCACTCCCGACTGCCCTTCCCTACAGGTCTGGTCTCCCCTAACTGCCCTCCCCTATAGACCTGGTTCCCCCCAACTGCCCTCCCCTGCAGGCTGATCGCCCACAACTGCCCTACCCTGCTGGCCATCTTGTGGTGGCCATCTTGTGTGTTAGAGTGATAATCAATTTGCATATTACCTCTTTATTACATAGGATTTTAAACAATTTGCAGCCTGATTTTTCCTTCCTGATACAACTGGATCTTCCTTTTTTTGTCTCAAAGATTTATAGAAATGAAAATTAGAATATACTTCAAATTATAATTTTGGTGCCCCTTTTATTCAGGGTGGTTAAACAATGATGACATTTAAATATATATATATATATATATATATATATATATATATATATATATATATGTATAAAATATAGCAAAGTTAAAATTCATTTTTAAATGTTTTATTGACATTAATTTAAAGATTACTTCAAAACCACATGCCTTGGAGTTCCTTTTTTATTTACATAGAGATTTGAAAATGCAGTCATGATATGTTATTAGCATTATATAAATGGAGTATCAAACCTATAAGATTTAATTTACATATAAAGTTTACAGTTAATTAGTACTAAACTAAATTCTGAAGTACTAATTTTCTGATCGTTAGTGCTCTTTTTTGGTATTCTGATTATATATTTCATTCCAACAGTGTATGTAATAGTCCACACCCACACCTGAAGAAAACCATAGACATGTGTGCTTTATATCATATCAAGCCAATGTGAGTTAAAATCAACTGTATGGAGAGAACTTTGATAGTCCTGCAGCTTGAGCAATGGCAGCTCCAGCTTAATCAAAATTTTCACTCACATGGCAGAAACAGTGTTTTAAACAAGGCTATAAAAGTGTTTTGGTGGTCTGCTTTTGAATAGCTTAATTCTTACTTAAAATAATATTTTACTAGTATTATTGCAGGCACATATTTGATCATTTGGAGTTACATAATCCAAAATCCACATATAGAAACACTGCCATTGCTCTGTTGTACTTCAAAAATCGACTTTTGGTTTGTAAACATTTTGTCAGAGATATGTTTTACTAAAAAATACAAAGATAGAAATAATAAACAGTAATTCTGTATCCACCTTAACTGTAACGTGCTCTTACTTTCTATTCTAGCTAGTAATCTACAGATTCTTATTCGAGGTTATGTTAGAAGTCTGTTAACAAATAAGAGAATTTACATTTTATTCCACTATTTTTCAAACCTAAAATATAGCAAGTAATTAAAATTAGAAATATTATTTTAAAACAATACATATTTTGGTCAAAAAAACTGAACACTAGTTCCATAACAACAACAACAACAACAAAATCAGTGGCTAAACCCACTAAGCATTTCCCTGTCCCTTTTTCAAAGAGCAATGAAGTTGGGTTGGCACTCCTGAGTGGCACTCCTCTTTGCTTATACTGAGGAGTCCTCGTTTATTGAATCTTCTGGCTTTGCCATGTAGTTGCCATTTGCTTTCAACCACATGAAGAAATCAGAGAGAGTGAGAGCATGTGGAAGGTACCATCAATATTTACTCACCTTGTCTAGGTTGATGCACATAGCCTTTCCAATTACACTTCATTTGCCAGGACCTCCTCCTCTTCCCTCAGCCCCAAAGCCACCTGTGAAAGTTGTAAGGAAACTGGGATACAGAGAAGTGCGAACAAATATTGGTAAAAGTTAACAGTCCCTGCTAACTGGTAAACAGATATAACAGACACTCTGCAGTAGAATAACTGTAGCTTAAGCTATGTGTGGAGATCAATTCATTAATTCCAGTGTAATATAAATTTAAGGAACTCCCTAACAACAGAGAATTTTTTTAAAGTTTCAGTTTTGTTCAGTGCTCTTTACTTTCCATTGTGAAAATTTATTTCTCAGGAACTGAAATCCCAGAAGGTAACCCAAACAAAAACATGTTAAATGTTTAGGTTTTTAAAAATGATTATTCAAAGGAAGATTTGTAGAGATTTTAGTGAGGAGATAGAAGGCAAAGGTTACCTCTGAAGGGAACTGTTCTGATTATTACCTAAGTGATGTTATCCAACTACATTCAAGGACACAATACAAACCACTACTTTAAAACTAGAATAGCTGAATAGACAGGTGAAAAGCACAGGTAAGGAAAATAGACTTGTGAATAATTTAAATTGTGATAATGAACCATCAGTCCTGTGCTTCGGTTACCTGAATATCTCCAATCTCAGTTTCCCTTTCTTACCTCACACAAATTTCAAAGTTAGTATTCTCCCAGAAAAAAAAAAAATCATAGTTATCACTTTGTTAGCATTCACAATTTTAATCCAGTAAACACCTGCCTAAAATAAAAATAAATATGGAGTAATTTGAGGACACTGTCATTTTTTAAGATTTATAGATAGAAAATTATGAATTTGAGATACAAACTGCCACTTTTTTATGTGTGTTTTTTTACTAAATTTGCTGCTTATTAAACCAATATAATAGCAGGTCATTTTCCTTAGGCCTTAGCATGAATGCCAAATATTTACTTATCTTTCACAACTTTTAAACAACACGATAACTTTATTATTGGCAAAAGTGGTTATTTAAAATAATAAGCACATTTTAAAACCTTTTAAAATGAAATTTTATCATCTGTATACATCTAGATTAACATGCTTCACCACATTTTTTCTCATATTTGACTTATTACAGAATTGAACTTCCTGAAAACATCCCAGTTGAAACTCTTTTAGTCTCTCTAACTTGTATGGATGAGGATGGAACTGTTCCCAATAACAATATTACTTATCATTTGATTTTAGATAATTTTGCAAATGAAACTTTTACTCTCGTGAACAATGAACTAAAAGTAAGTATTTTCAAGTTGCTCTCTGACTGTGGCCCTATGATTAACCTTAGATAAAAATATTATAATAGAATTCTTAATGAAGTACAGTAGTTCAAATAGCTGATGGCAGAATTTGTTCCTGCATTTTTAACTGAACCTTAAATTGCCAACAAAATAGCTTATTTTGGGATAAATGCTGGAATGCAATTTTGATCTTGGGAACTGAACTAGGAAGGTTATAAATTTCCTAGAACAAATATTTCTGTGAGAAAGTACTTGTTATTTTCTTGTATGTGTTGCAATAATTACTGTTATTGCCATTAACAGCATGTTATATAACACACAAAACAGATTAAATATGCATATTCCTGCATCTTGGATCATACACTAGCTTAACTCTCTTACCAATTCAGTAAATCTAAATTTTATTTTTAGTAATTTTTGAGACCAAAGTTGTTTGGTGATGTTTTTATTTTTATTTTATTGATTTTTTACAGAGAGGACAGGAGAGGGATAGAAAGTCAGAAGCATCGATGAGAGAGACATCAATCAGCTGCCTCCTGCATGTCCCCCACTGGAGATCTGCCCGCAACCAAGGTACATGCCCTTGACTGGAATCGAACCTGAGACCTTTCAGTCCGCAGGCCGATGCTCTATCCACTGAGCCAAACCGGTTTTGGCATGTCATGTTTTTAAATAGAGTAGGAAGAATTGGATTAGGCCCTGTGTTCAACCAGGATTCATGGCTAGTATTCATGGCTAACACATCTAGGAATTATTATGATAAAAATTGCTCATCTATCCAACTGGCTAAGACAACAGACATAGTCTGAAAAAGTAAAGACATAAATATGTAATAAACTGTTTTTTAAGGCCTTGATTTGATACAATCTCTTGCAACTGGACTACTACCTAAGCCCCAAGTTGCATTTGAACCCTTAACACCCTTACTATTCACAGCCTTACACTCTGTGATTGAGGGGCACAGACTAAATTCACAACCTTAAAACACTGTGCTGTCTTTCAGCTCTGGCTTTTAGCCCTGCTGTTCACACTGTACTTGTTGATAGAAAATGCACCACAGCTCTTTTTGCCCCCATTATCCATACACTTTGCACAGCCTTCATTTTAGACTTCACTTCTTATAGCAAGTCATTCCTGATATTTCTTCTCCCTCTTATCTGGGTCAGGTGCTTCTCTTTGAGTTCTCACAGAGCTTTGTATCTATTTCCCATAATATTTACAACATCTCTGTCTTCCCAATTAGACAGGAAAATAAAAAAATCTATTCTTAAACTCATGATTGGCACCTATTCAGAACTTATTAGAATTATATTAATCAGTGACTAAATTAATGAGTAATAAATCAACAAAACTAGATTCTGAAATAATTTTATGACTTGACAGGATTTAGAAACATATTACTCCCAAATGCATGCCATATTTTCACAGTTCTTTGCCACTGAAATTTATTATTAATCTGACCAGAATGCTACATTTCCTCATAAACTGTATATTAATTTATATCCTGATAGAAATAATAAAACATCAAAAATATTTTAAATTAAGAAAATAAGAATTGTGACACTGTATAACTTTTCTTTGATTCCTCCTTATCCAAGCAACTTTGAATAAAAATAAAATAAATAAAATAAGCACACAAAATACATGAACAAATTATGTTGGATCTGTTCTAATTTTGACAAAAACTGTTAATTCTGCTACAAAATTGGGAAGAATTGAATTGGGTCATGATGACTTTTCCTAATTACTTATGTAAATTATGGAATTCTGACCTCCTTCTTACTGATATATCATACAACCACCTTTTCTTTACTTTTTAATACATTTTTATTTATTTCAGAAAGGAAGGAGAGGGAGAGAAAGAAACATCAATGATGAGAGAGAATTATTGATCAACTGCCTTCTGCACAGTCTCCCTGCAGAACTGGGCTCTGTCCAGGAACTGAACTGTGACCTCCTGGTTCATAGATCTATGCTTAACCACTGAGCAATGCCAAGTGGGCACATTAAATATATATATTACAATAAGAATAATTGTATTCAATTCCGGTCAAGGGTATATACCTCAGTTGCAGGTTCAATCCATGCCCTTGTTGGGGTCCATGTGGGATGCAACCAATTGATGTGTTTCTCTCTCATATCATTCTCTCTCTTTTCTCTCTCTCTCTCCCTTTCATTCTCTCTAAATAATTGATGAAAAATATGTCCTTGAGTGAGGATTAATAACAGCAAAAAAATGCTGAAAGGGTTATTAAAATGGCAACATTCTTATTTTGCTAAAGCAGCCAAGCAAGAGAAGCTAGTGACACAATTTTAGTGCTTAGTGAATAAAGCCTTTATTAAAAGAACATAGAACATATATTTATATGGCTTTCCAACAATGTTTGAGTTTTAAAGGCATAATTAAGAGACTAGTTTTTAAAATGTAAAATTTATTTGTTCTTAGGTGGCCATACATTTGCAAGTATATTCTAAAGGAGAAAATAAAGAGAGACTTAGCAGTCATTCAAAACTAGGATTTATAATAAGTATCAAGAGTTTATGTTAAAATAATGAATGAAGCTTTAATAGACTAGTAGATATCAACTCTGAATATATCTTAAAATATTGAGGAGTGACCTTCACTAGACTACCCATGATAGAAATGTAATTTTAGTGTTGCATAACTAATTGCTATATAATGAACACAAACCATTTAATAGATGTTTAACTTTTTAATAAAGTAATAAAAATAAATGGTTCTTTATATTAACATTGCTAATCATATATTTTATTAGATCATTTCTCTTTAATGAGCCTTGACCTGAGACATCATCCCAATATATTTTTATTAGTCAATTTTTTAAGATATATTTTTATTGATTTCAGAGAGGAATGGAAAGAGAGAGAGAGATAGAAACATCAATGATGAGAATCATTGATTCGATGCCTCCTGCATGCCCCCTACTGGGGATCAAGACTGCAACCCTGGGCATGTGCCTTTGATCAGAATTGAACCTGGGACCCTTTGGTCTGCAGACCGACACTCTATCGACTGAGCCAAACCAGCTAGGGCTAGTGAATTAATTTTAATTACTATTTTATGATGTAATGTTTGATATTTACAAGATAATATATTTGCAAGTTATGACACGTAGCATAAACTAAACCCTGAGCACATTACCTCTCTTCAGAACTAAAACATTCCTAACAGCTATGTTACTATACTTTTCATCCCTATTGCTTGTCCTTCAAAAACAACAAATGTCCTGAGTTTGTATTGGTCATTTTGGGGAGAATTTTATAGGTTTATCATCTATGTATATATTTCTGAATAACATTGTTGGTTTGCTTCGTTACCAAGATTTAAAAAGTGGCATCATATCCTATTCAGTCTCCTGTGACTTAATTTTTTCATTTATGTTATATCTCTAAGAGTTATCTATGTATGGTAAGTCTGTCTGTCTATCATCTATCTACCTATCATCTATCTATCTACCTATCTATCTATCTATCTATCTATCTATCTATCTATCTATCATCAATCTACCTACCTTCCTAGTAGCTATATAGTTTCATTATATGTCTTAATATTCCCTTGTGTGACTAACCATTCTCACTCACATAGAGATTTGGATTTCCTTCTGAATTTTGCTTTAAGATACAATGAACATTCTCAACATTTCTCTTGCTGTCTACATGCAATATCTTCTCTAGGGTTTATACTTAAGAACCTGTCACAGTGTAGGTAAATAGTCATCTACATAGGATTCAATAATGTACCTCCTAATGTACGCGTTTCAGTTTATGATAGACCACATAAGAGAGAGAACCCATAGTATTTTAAGAGCTGAAAAATCTCCATCAACTAGTGACAGCATAGACATCTTAATATCATAACACAATGCAGTGTAAACAACCTACTGCAGTGTCAGTCCAATAAAAGTATAGCTTACAGTACATAGTACTTGATGATAATAAATGAATATAATCCTAGTTTATATATATACTATACTATACTATACTTTTTATCATTATCTTTCAGAGTATATTTTTCTCATAGAAGACAAACATTTGCAGTAAAACAGTATGCTGTGTTGCTCTGACAGTGGCCTCATTCTTCTCCTGTTTAGGGCATCTCTTGAGTGCTTCATTTTCTCTTATGTCTGATTTAATCTAGGGTTGTTTTGTTCATGACTCCTACCTGTAATGTAGTGACTGTAGTACTAAATTGTTGCCTCACTTTCCACTCTCACCAGCAATGTGTAAGCTTTGCTCTTGATCAGTATCATTATATGATATCTGGTGCTCTTACATGTTTAACATGATTTTGCCTGATTAGTAATGAGGCTGCACATCTTTTCATACATTAATCAATTGTGTGAGAAAAAAAACACACCATGAAATAGTTGTGTTACCTTTGTGTAAAAAGCATAGACATATATTAACAAATTCTTGCTTTACATATTTTCCTTATTGATTTCTATGATATATTTATACTAGAGGCACAGGTGGGGTCCCACTGGGTGGCCTGCAGGGATTGGGCTGAAACCCACGTCCAACACCACCTGCAGCTCCTATCTGCCAGCCCCTGTGTCTGCTGCAGGCTCGTGCCCGATCAGTCCCGATCAGGAAAGGTTCAAGCCCTCTCAAGGGGAGTGACCTGTGAGATTGGGCTAAAACCGGCTCTCCAACAACCCCCGAGGGATCTCATATTGTGTGAGGGTGCAGGCAAGGCTGAGGGACCCCACTAGTGCACAATTGGGCCATATGGCAGTCAGTGCATGTCATAGTGAGCAGCTGAGCAGCCTTAGCATATCATTAGCATATTATACTCTAATTGGTTGTTTGGTTGTTCTGCTCTTTGATCTATTTGCATATTACCCTTTTAATATATAGGATATTCTGGGAAAAAAAAATCTTATACTAGAGGCCTGGTGCACAAAATTTGTGCATGGGAGGATATCCCCCAGCCTGGCCTGCACCTTCTCTAATCCAGGATCCCTCAGGGAATGTCCAACTATTGGTAGTCAGATATCCCTCTCTCAATCTAGGACTGCTGGCTTCTAACCACTCACCTGCCTGCTAGCCTGATCCCCTTAATTGCTCTACCCTGCCAGCCTGATCACCCTTAAACCACCTCTACCTCAGCCCCACCACCATAGCTTTATCAAGAAGGTCATCTGGAAGATGACTGATCTAATTAGCATATTACCCTTTTAATAGTATAGATACTAATATTCCTGAAAATATTTTAGCAAGTGACCTTTCATATTTAAGGTTTCTCAATACCAGGGAACTAGTTTTGTGATTTGGAGTGAAGTAGGAATTCAAGTAATTATTTTCATAATTTGTAATACCAACTCACAGTTTTATTTCTACAGTGGCCTGCACTGTCTTCTCTGACATATATAGAATTTTTGTGTATGTTTGTTTATGCCTCTGTGTATTTTCTTGTAATTCTCTTCAATGTTCAATTCATTTCTATTTTTTTTCATATTATTTTAATGTAAATAGGTTGAGAGGAGGCATACAGTAAACTAATAGTAACACTGACTATTAGCTTCTTCTCTGATACCTGATTCAGTACCATCTGTGTTCTTCATGCCACCATTATTTATATATACTTAGAATATAGATTACATAATTATAGGGCTGAAAAGTACTTTCTAATACTCTACTAATATTCTACTTCATTCATGCAGAAACATTTATTCCCATTTGAAAACTCATTTACAGACCCCAATTTTTGTAATTCTTGAAACATTGTAGAATCTTAAGAAAATAATGCTATTCACCTATGCTTTTCTGAACCAACTCATCGCTTAGTTGCTGCACATAACTTCCCTCCCTAATAGCTGTTGGCTGTTTATTAAAGAAAATAATTAATGTGAGTGTGGATAAAGCACACAAAGGACCTCAGAGGAACTGGAGACACAGCACACAATTGCATTCCTTCCACCACTCTTGGATGGCCTCAGACCTACTTCAGCTATGGCCACCCCAAGGACTGTGTGATTATGCATGAGCTGGGAAGGGGGAGATTCTTAACATTGCCCTTTTTCTTTAACATTATGAAAGATCCTGAATGCATCATGCCTGCCCAGCAATCCCTCCCAGGAGAGGAAAGTGAAAGAGCAAAAATATGGGATACTTTGACCTCTCTCACAGAGTGGATCTCAAATTCTGTATTAGAATGGTTTTGAAGCCTGCAAGTTAAAGTTTGCTTCTGAGAGATTATTCCTACTAATACTAACTCATTTTTTAAAGATGCAAATAAATTCTTAACAACTAGTTTTTTTTAAATCTTAAGTACTCAGCACAGCACGTGTTTATAAAGAACATGTATGGAGTAGAAGGCAATCTATGGCAAATGAATCAGTATGGACAAATGCAGATCATCTTTGTAACCCTAGTTTTGCCAACAGTATAATTCTACAATATGAGGTGATAATTACAAAGTCACAGGATATGTCGATATATTGTCATAGTTTTGGATAAATATATATTTTTCTAAATGTTCTTTATGAAGATGAGGAAGTTCACTGTACATATTTATCATAAATGAATGTTTGATTTTTGTCAAATGCTTTTTGGCATCTATTGATATAATGTATTATTTTGTGATTTTTTTTTTTCTTTGAGGATATTGATGTGCAATGTCATTGTTAGAAAAGTTAAAATTACTTATGAGGCTTACATTTGGGGCTCACATTACTATTGAATATATCCCTACTGAAGAACACTCTTAGATGAAATATCATTTTCACTATATATTTTTTTACCAAGCTCAAATATCATGATTTTAAATTCACATATATGTTTAATTAAAAATAATAATCATCAATGTAATATTTTATTTGCAGATTGGGCCTACACATCTAGATTATGATAATGCTATTTTTGCAGGAATGAACTTCAAATATACATTGTTTGTGAGAGTGTCTGATAAAGGAAATCCTGTATTATCAAGTAAGAAGTTATTAATTTACAATATCAATATATTTAAGTTATATATAACAAGTAATCTTAAAAATTAGTTATTGGAAAGCTTACTATACTTATAAATATTCTGATGATTTTATAACAAAGTTTTAAATTACATCTCTGTTATTGACTTATTTAGTGCATATGTACTACTATTTTAAAAAAGAGAGGTCAAATAAAACTAAGACACGAGTGAGAGAATGATATCCAAATCTTATTACAGCACATTGCAGCTCTTTTAAGGCAATGTCAAAGTTTAACTTTTCTGAAATATTTATTGTTTAAAAAATTTCTGAGAATTAAATTTGTTTTACATTAGAAAAAATATAAATATTCCTATTATCATAATAAATTGCAGTTCCTTTATGTCTCTTTATTAAATTGCCATGTGGAGGTATTTTAATCATATTTCAATTAGCAAAGAATATATGCTGTTGGAAACTATGACCTGTAATTAAGAACAGTAGTATTTACATATAAACACATGATAAAAGGCAGTTGATTTGATGGGTATTCAAACTCAGTTCATAGAATAATTTAATTGAAAACTTGTTTGCAAATGCTCAATAATTGAAAAGATAATCACTTAATAACATAACTTAATATATTGGTATAAGTATATAATTTATACACTTAGAATTTAATGTATAATGTTGACGTTAATTGAAAAGGAAAAGAAAAAGGAAGAATTACAGAAAATACATAATTACCTCAGCTACATTTATATGTACTTTTTCCTCCCTAGCAATTATTACAATCATCATAAGGGTCATTCGCATAAATGAATTGAATCCAGTTGGAACTATATCAAAATTTACCTTCAATACATTTGAAAATAGTCCAGTTGATACCCTAGTTGGAAAAATTACATTTACAGATGCAGACTGGCCATTTAATAATGTAAAATATACCATTGTTGGAGGCAATCTGGGATCACCTCCCAAATTTTACATTGAACCAGACACAGGTACTGTAAAATTGCTATCAATGGATAATAAGATAATGAGCTCGCATACTTATTTGGGATTTATTTTATTGAGAAACTATGATTATTGGAACCTCTTAGAAAACAACTTTCTCTTAAACTATGTAATGCTCACATTGGTTTGTCAGCTGTATCCATCATTTCATGGTTACTGCAAAAAAAGCACTGCAACTTTGTGCTTTGCCTAATGGAGCTTCAGAAAGCCCATGCACACGTATTTCTGCCATATATGTAAGATTGTATAACAGGTGTCTAAGTTGGTATACAAATTAAGATCTGCCATCATTTGCTGATGAATAACATGCTGAGAGTATAAATATATAACCAAAATTGATTTGCATTTGTTCATTTCCATTGGATATTTTAGTGATCATTTCCTTTCAGTTTATAATTTAGCATAAATTGAAGGTATCTCACAATCCTGGGATAACAGTTTTCTTTTCCTTTTTGTTGCAGGAGTGATAAAGCTATTGGGTTCACTAGACAGGGAAAGTGAATCACAGTACAAGATAATTGTGAGAGTTACAGATTTGGACAATGACGCTGTTCCCGACCCCCTCAGACAGAGAAGTGGAACTGCTCAGGTGACCGTCAATGTTCTGGTAAGAACGAGTCAACTGCCTTTATACTCTCATCCCTTAGGAAGCATATTCTAGGGAAATAAACACAGGGACTATTGTGAATGATTAAAGTTAAGTGCCCTCAACATGGGCCTAATTCAGAGAGTAACATATTGGGTTCAAAAACATTGTAACTGCAACATGTCAGAGTGAGTTCTGACTTTGATTGTCTCACCAATCTAAACTTAGGTTGAGAGTGCCTGAAAACTAAAGCTGTATTTAAGAAGTTGTTGGAAGGCTCATTTTATTGTTTCATGTACTTCTATAACCAAACCAACATATATTCCAGAGTTCAGGAAATTACACTAAAACTAAGGCTGTTTCTCTGCTCATTTGGTTGTTCTCTGCCTCTCTGGTTTTCACTTAAGAAATATTTTAATTAACCAAGACTCTGAGAGCTCAGCCACAGACATTCACAAATATGAAGTAAAGAGGCAAGAAATAGTAACATTAATACTTTTTTTTAAAAATATACATATATTTTTATTTATAGACAGAGCCCACAATCCAGGCCCATGCCCTGACCAGGATCAAACCATGACCTCCTGGTTCATAGGTCAATGCTCAACCACTGAGTCACACCAGTTGGGCAACATAAATACTCCTTTAAATATTCAAAGTAAAAATATATTTGACTTGGTGTGCTTAAGACTTACATCAACATAATTCTGTACATTACTTTTATTGAAAGAGATATACAAATATTCCCCTTTATAAGTATAGTGTTAACTTTTCTTTATTTTATAACTCTGTGCTCCTTCTTGCTATTTGAGAGCAGTAAGAATTTCAACAGTGGATCTAATGAATCAGGCAATGACTTCTAATAAAAACGATATAAAACCAAAAGCAGTGTTTAGAGTCTGTGCATACTCCTACATGATGAACACTTTCATATGTGTTTTTGGTGAACTAAAATACTTAACAGGGCCCATGACTCAGTATTACAATCCCCAATATAGACTCATTGTGTCTGGAAAACACAATGAACCAGGCCAAAAATCTTTGTGGAGAGAAATTTAATGAAGTGACTTGAGTGGTTTCAATGATGACTCAGAGGATGTCATAAGCAAATGAACCTGCTGTCTTTAAGCAAGCTTTCAATAAGACACCCCAAGTGCACCCTAAGTTATATTAAAGTTTTAGTAGGTACCTTTTGTGTTTGAATTTCTATAACTGATCGTTTCCACTTCCACCCTACATTCAGATAGACATAAAACAAATCACATTTCTATCTCCTTTGGGGCTAGAAGGATTTATTTAGGAATGAATATCTGATTTCTTGGGACTAGGTAAAAGACTATACATTTCCCACCATAAAACTGATGGCTTACCTATTGACTGCAATATTATTGCTGAATTCAAATATCTTTTCCCTATAGATACTTCCAACCAAAATTTAGGTGAAAGGCATGAAAAATATTTTATTCAGAAAAATAAAATAAGACCAAAATTTCAAAGCATGATAAACGATTTTTATACTACACTTTGTTCCAATAAAGATCGAAGCTCATATAAAAAATAAACACAATAGAAAAATACTACTTAAGTTGGAAGTAGATGAATGAATCTAAATTTTATCTGGAAGGGTGAATGAACAAGAAAAGTTGATATATTTTATAAAATAAAGGATGAATACTGTTATGGACTGGATGTTTGTGTCCTACCAAGATCCCTATGTTAAAGACCTGATCCCAAGTGTGGAGGTGTTTGAAAATAGGCCCTTTCAAAGGAAATTAAGATGAGAGAGGTCATGAGGATAAGGCTCTGATTGATAGGATTCGTTTTCTTATAGAAAAAGACAGCAGAGTCCTTTCTCTTTCTCCACCATGTGAGAAAACAGCAAGAATACAGAGATCTGCAAACCAGGATTAGAGCTGACACCAGAAATAAAAACATTCTGAACTTTCTGATCTTAGACTTTCTAGCCTCTAGAACTTAAAAAAAAAAAAATTATTTTGTTTATGCAACCCAGCTTATAGTATTTTGTTGTGGAATTCCAAGCTAAGATTAAAACCATTTTGTTATAACAAACAAACAAAATGTTATAAACTGTGATATTAAAATACAAATTCCTAGTATATAACAGATGTTCAGCTAGATGAGTGAAACATACTAGGAAGTTTAGGATCTAAGATATAAAATTGAAGGTTTATGAACTCAAAAGCATGTATACTGATCTGCTATATCCTTCAAGATAAACTAATTTCAAAATATTTTAAGGAGATAAATTTATAGGCACTATTAGCTATTACTAAATTCAAATTTGTCATTGTCCATTGACTAGTTGATCTATAGTTCTTCCTGGAATAATTTTTTTCTTGGGTTTCTAAGGTAACTCTTAGGTTATGATAATAAACTGCATCTTGAAAACAAACTTATTTGTTGGGTAATGAGTATTTCAAGCAAGAGATGGTGGGGGAGGGGAGCCAAAACCGGTTTGGCTTAGTGGAGAGAGCATTAGTCCTCAGACTGCAAGGTCCCAGGTTCAGTTACAGTCAAGGGCATGTATCTTGGTTGCGGGCACATCCCCAGTGGGAGGTGTGCAGGAGGCAGCTGATCGATGTCTCTCTCTCATCGATGTTTCTAACTCTCTATCCCTCTCCCTTCCTCTCTGTAAAAAATCAAAAAAATATATTTAAAAAAAATAGTTGGGGGGATATGTTTTCACTTTAAAAAAGGCCACACATGCAGAATGCAAAATTCACCAATGCACAGTTACTTCATGTCCAGTTCACTGGCTGTAGGTTGAAATGACTGGAGAGAGATGGTTTGGGCCCTGAGTGTGATGCATAGCCTAGCATAGCTTTGTGAAGTGATTCCACAGCCAGGAATGGTTTACTTAGCTGTGTTGTGGAATCTGTTTCTGATTCACATACAAAGGATGACGTGATAATGCTATGGTTTTGTTTTATATCAATAAGCTGCTAGTTGTTGTTATTTAGGTGTTAATTATTAACATATTGTGTAATGTCTACTAAATCTGCATAATAACTCTAGTATCGGCATTTTGTAAAAGGAACATATGTGAGGAAAAACTACATTGTTAATAGATCATTTGTCTAATAGAAATGGTTATGATTTAGTGACTACAATGCCTGCATGGCATTTGGTCTCAAATCATCTAGGCATTCTGAACATTTTAACAAAGTGCACAGTAGTCAACATTAGATGTGGTCCTGATGTTTAGAAAGACACTGTTTTATTGTAGTGAAAGAAGCTGCAGCTCATTTAATAATGTGTTGGCTGAAAAGTTTTTATTATAAGAATCCAATCAAGTTGCATTGTTATGTGACAAGGAACCTCATGTAATGCTTAAGTAGCTAGAGAAACATATTCATTAAAAATTGAGAATGGTGTTGAGACTAGCTGCATCAAAGAAGTTTCAACAGATTTTTTTATCAAATGGTAATTTATGATTTGGATCATATCTGAAATGAGTTTTTAAAAGGATAGAAAAACTTGCCCTTTTAACTGGATATGACCTGAGTGTTTTCAGTTAACTGTTAGTGATGTGCCTTGTGTGAGCTTAGAAAGAGGCCTGTCCTGTAACAAGGCAAATAACTAAAATAAATGTTTTTATGAGAGACGAAACTTTTTGCAGCTGTAATACTCAAGGAAAGTAAGTCAATATTCACCAATAATGTCACTACCTGGACCTCAAAAAAAAAAAAAAAAAAAAAAAACAATAACAACAACAACAACAACCCAGAGGAATTTTTTTACTGATGTAAAAAATATAATAAAACAAATTTCTGAGTTTGATCATACATCATCCATTACACCATCTTGTACTTGCTGACAAGAATTTGCATACAAAATTGAAAGCTGTTTTGTCTCCTGCAAAGAACATGATACATTTCCTCAGAGGATAGTTCCTAAATCATCAGTCTTTTCAGTGATTCTTTTGAAGAAATTATTAGCAAACACAGTCCCTTTATTTTCAAACTAGAGGACAGGGGCTCTCCCACAGCCAGATGCTTACTTTATTGCTCTAACATGCAATATACTGCCCATTTTTTAGTATTAAAATATTGATAGAGCCAATTACTTACAAAGCAATGTTTTCCTTCCCTTGAATGTGATTATAAGAGTATTCAAACTTTTAGAGTTCATTTCTGTTCTATGTATGCATAATCCATGGACACAGACAATAGGGTGAAGACCTGGTGTAGGGGGTGGGGTAGGGCTAGAAGAGATGATCAATGGGAGAAACAAGGGGACATATGCAATACTTTCAACAATAATGATTTTTTTTAAAAGGGCAAAAAATGTCTACCACACTTTAAAAAAAAAATGGAACATGTAAGAACATAGTAATGACCACCCTAAATATATCTGATTTATAAATAAACAATATAGTAGGTAAATTTTACTAACTTGGCTTTCTAGTGGGGAGGTATTAAGAAGTAAAGAGAAAAAAAAAAAACATCTGAAATGCCAAGAGTTAGAGAGCTTTCTGTGACAATGAAATAGATATTAGATCTATACATGTATTTGACCTGGATGTCTATTAACGATAAGAGCTGGAAACTATATCCACATATATTTAGAAATAATGGCATTGCCAGATATCTTTTAAAACACTGTATGGTGTTTAAGAGCACAGTTTCTTTAGCCAGATGGCCTGGACCTGAATCTCTGCTTCACTGCTTACCATGTTTATGATCTGGACCAAGTTATTGAACCTCTCTTTTATTGTTTCTTCATTATAAAATGACTAGAGTCCCTCGGCCTGGCCAGCAACCTCTCTCAATCTGGGACCCCTTATGGGATGTCAGAGAGTTGATTTTGGCCCAATCCCCGCAGGCAAGGCCAAGGGACCCCATTGGTGCACAAATCCATGCACTGGGCCTCTAGTATGCATATAAGATTTTTGGTTAATCCCTAACCACCCTCCCCCTTCTCCCCTTCCCTCTGACATTCATAAGTCTATCCCATGTTTCCATGTTTGTAGTTTCCACTCCTGTGTTGAGCATCTTCCCTGGTGGTTAGTGAGTGTCACAGCTACCAGACAGTCTGCTGGTTGGCTTAGACTTTTATGTATATAGATAATAATAATGCCTACTCTAGAAGGTAGAGATGAGATATTTGAAAGTATTTCTAATGCACTGATTGACTCATAGCAAGCACCATATGAGTGTTTGGTAAATAAACTACAATTATTTCCACAAATGGAAAAATATGATGGAAATTTGTTCTACTGAGTTTACCAATACATGTGAGTACTTGACTAAAATTAGATTTTTAACATTTAATAATCAAAGCAAAGGCATAAAACCATTTAAATATGACTGATACGAATTTCAAATGTTATTTTTAGCAGATTATGAAATAACGTACAAGTCACTAAACTTGTATATTTTTAAAAAACAATGCTTCTTGAATTATTTATATTATAAACTTGAAACTGCATATCAATTTTAATGTACTAAATATGGCATAAAGAATCTTAAAATATAGCATAAAGAACTAACCTACACTGGATTTTTATTTATAAAATGTGTGAAATCACACTTTGAGAAAAAAAAAATTAAATAATGTAAGCTGAAGGAAGCAAAAGAAAAAAATCTGTATTAGTTACAGGTCTCCAGAAAAATATTTATCTATATATCTCTTCTATCTACTTATCTTTCTATTTTTCTACATAAAGATATCTCTCTATATAAAAGCTTAATATACAAATTGTTTGACCGGAAATTTGACTGCTCACTATGACTGCACTGACCACCAGGGGGTAGCGTGTAACATGGTTGGCGTTGATGACATGGTGCTGGCAGTGGGTGGCAGTGGAGGCACTGCTTGCTGTGATGGGCCATGACAAGAACGGGACCATGGTGGTTGGTGGAGCAGTTGAGAGGGCAGTGCTAGGCCAAGGCGGTGTGAACAGGGGCCTGATCGCCCTGCCAATCACCCCGCAGACCCAGTGGTGGGGGAGGGGAGGCTGCCACCCAGTTCCTAGGCACTGAGGGAGCCAGGCAGGGGGCCTGACCCTGATCCATCACCCCACAAGCAGGATGGTGGAGCAGGTGAGGGGGCAGCTACAGGCCACAGTGTGGTGCTAGATGGAGCTGTGGGACTGCAAGGCTGTGGGCATGAGCTGGGGCTGTGAGCCTGGGGGCACGAGTGGGGGCCCAATCCCTACAGGCCACCCCAAGGGACCCCACCTACGTATGAATTCATGCAAGAGTAGGACTTGCCACCAGCTACTGGCACTGGCTTCCCTTAGGCACCCTGGACCCGGGCTTCCCCGCAATCCCAGCTTCGTGTCGGAAGAATATCTGGAAGGACAGAAGGATGTCCAGAAGGGCCTCCAGTCTAATTAGCAAGTTATGCTTTTATTGTTATAGATTGGCTTATTAAGTTATAGAGGCTGCAGAGTCCCAGGATCTGTTGCTGGTAAGCTGGAGATGTAGTTACTGCCTGATTCTGAAGGCCTGAGAACCATGAGCACCAATGCTATAAATCCTAGCCCAAGGGCAAGAAACCAATGGTCTAGCTCATGAGTCAGGCAAAAGATCAAATTTTTCCTTCTGCCACATTTTTGTTCTACTCAGGACGTAGGCCAATTTTCAAAGGTGAAGACACAATAAGACGAAAGTCACATTAAGCATATTAGATGATGTTCACCCATTCCAGAGAGGAAAACCTGCTTAATTTAGTATATTTAATCAAATACTAATCTCATCCAGAAAATGCCCTCTCAGATATACTCAAAAATAATGTGTAAGGAGATATCTGGGCATCCCATGATCCACTCCAGTTGATACTTACAATTAAATATCTCATCCAGCACATTTTTAGTGAACACTGAATTGAAAATTAATTTTTCTTTTGTAGTGTTCCAATGTTTTTTATACCTTTGTTTTCCCACTTAAATTTTTCTGGCTTCCATTATAAAAAAAATTTTTTTTAAAAAAATCTAATCAAGTCATTAAATTATTGAAGGCAGGATTCTTTATCATGTATCTTTTTTAATTTATTGGACATAGGACTTCCTTAATTATTTTACTGTTTATATATATGTGACTATAAATTCAATCACAACTCTGAGTAGAAAAAATACATAGGGTCTAAGTACTATTGAAATTGAATATGAGCATTTTGGAGTTGGAAAAACTTAAGAAAAACCTGTTTCTCCCCTCTTGTTTTATAATAAATAGACTTGGCCTTATTAAAAAAAAAAAAAAAAGCATTGTGATTACAAATGGTTCCCCAAATCTGCAACTTTGAAGTTGAGGTAATGGCAGATACATGGCTTCATGCTGACCAGATCCTGATTTGTTTTCTGGGTCCCCAGGAAGACTACATTATCTGACTGCTTTTCAGTGAGATTGGGCCCGGGTAACTGGGAAGTGGGCTGAAGGGCTTTTCTAAGTCTCTCCATAAAATTCCCACAACTGACCTCTTTCCCTTTGCAATGTGGTTTTCAAAGGCCATTTTTTAAAGGTGAAGATGCTATAAGATAAAAGTCACTTCTTGAATAAAGAGCTCCCAAGAAGACCCATGGAACATGTCTGATTATGATATAGGCAAAAATTAACCTTGTTCCATGTTAAATCAATCATGTTTTACATTTTAATTGTTACTGCAAACCATCTAGCCAATTGTGCCTGATGCAGAATTGTTTTCTGGATAACAGTTGGACTCTCCCAAATAGTTGGAATTCTCTCAAATTTCTTTCCATCTTTATATCCCTATGGCTTTGAGAATAAGCAACAATCTTTTTATAACATCAAGATGTACTACTTGCATGCTCTCATGGTTTTATTTAAGTTATGAATATGTAAACACTTATATGAAAAACTTTTCATTGGAAAAATCATCAATATAAATTTTCCCAGCTAGTTTTCTTTAAAATTATATGCATTTCAAACTGCTTGATAATTTTCCCAGTTTTAGCAAAGGATACAGTTTTTAAAAAGCTTAGAGATTATTTGATAAAATTTCATAATTACTTATTTTAGCAAACAATATTTCCATTTTTAACAAGAATAAACCATGGTAATGTGTTTTGAAAATCACAAAAGTTGAGATTAAATATGTGCAATTATTTAAATTATTATCTACATTGACATTTTTATTCCAATATTAAGTGATTTGTGTGATCCACTTCTTAAGCTTAACATTTCTCTAATCTGGTCTCATCTTTTATTTGTACTGGACTACAATTGTCCTGAGGGTAATGACTCAATCTTATACAAGATTATTATATATGATTACAAGAAACCAGTGTATTTCTGGGAAAACACAATTGTGAAAGCTAGAGAGAGAGAATGAATTCCATGATCATTTTAAGCAAAAACCATAAAAGTCATAAAAATGAACTATATAAAATGACATTTTTTGTCTTAACAATTAAAGCTCTCTGAATAATTACATTGGCAAGTAAAAAAAAAAGTAAATCACAGGAATTATTCCCTTCAATATATTGTGAACCAGTAATGCAAAATATTTTATTTAATTTGAATTTCAGCAAAATTTATAACAAGCATATATATTTTAATATAAAAACATGAAAATATGTATGTATTTTCTGAAAGAGAATTAATGTTATATTATTTCAATTAAAACTTGAAAATAGTTTTATTACATTAAATTATATTGCAGTCTCATGGATGTGACCTGTTCTGTATCAATGTAAGCTTGTCTGCAACTATGAAAATTTTGTGTATATATATATTCATTCTCTGATAGCTTTCAAAGACTGTCATAACCAAGTACCATAGACTGGGTGGCCTAAAACAACAAAAATTTGATTTTCTTAGTCAAGAAGCTAGAAGCTCAAGGTTCTCTCTGAATGACTGGGGTATAATCTGTTATATACCTTTCTCTCAGCTTCTGCTGGCTGAAGCAGATCTTGGCATTTCTTAGCTTGCAGATGCATTATTATAATCCCTGCCTTTGTTATCATGTAGCATTATTTCTACTTAACTCTTCTCTGTATCTGTTCTCCTCCTCTTATAATTCTGGAAGCCTGGTGCATGGATTCATGCACCAGTGGGATCCCTTGGCCTGACCTGTGGAGATTGGGCTGAAACCAGCTCTCCAACATCCCCCAAAGAGATAATGCAGGCCAAGCACTGGACCTCTAAGATCTCTGGTTAATCTCTTCCCACCCTCTGATATTCATCAGTCTATCCCATGTTTCCATTCCTGTGGTTTCTTCCCATGTTTCCATGCCTGTGGTTCCTCCTGTGATAAGCTCTTCCCCTTGGTGGTTGGTGCACATCACAGCTATAGATCGGACGGTTGAGCAGACACTTAGGCTATTTTATATATATATATGTATGTATATATCATATTGTATTAAAGGCCCACTTTACTCCAATTAAGACTTGGTCTTAACTCCATCTGAAAGACTCTATTTCAAAAAAAAATAAAAAAAAAATATATATATATATATATTTACAGATATCAAGGGATAGAACTTGAACATGTATTTTTAAAATATACTTTTATTGATTTCAGAGAGATAGAAACATCAATGATGAGAAAGAATCATTAATTGGCTACCTCCTGTATACCCCACACTGGGATCGAGCCCACAACACAGGCATGTACCCTGTCCAGGAATCAAACCATGACCTCCTGATTCATAGGCAGATACTCAACCACTGAGCCACACTGGCCTGGCTTTATATATCTTTTGAGGGGTGAATAATTCAACCCATAATAATTACACATGCCATCTTAGTCAATTCAATTTCTATTTTATAAACATGGATTCTAGCAGATTAACCTATTAGAAATCTCTATTTTGTAGTTACAAACATGGATTCTAGCAGTAGATTAACCTATTAGAAATCACCATTTTGCCTGCACTAACTATACATCTTACGAGAAGTACTTAATTCTGGGGCCTCAGTTTCCTCACAAGTAACACATGTTAATGACCGTGGTCACTTCAGAATTTTGGGAAATTATTCAAAGTACCAGGGATATAAATACAAAGTAGATTTTAGTGTTTCTCACTGTTTTTGTTGCTACTAAGACTTTTGAGTTGCAACGAATTTTATTGAATGGTTCGATTCACAAGAACTGAAGTTTTCTATAACATATATCATATGGATTTACCTAGCAATCATAAATCCATATGATATTATAATAAACATACTTGGTAAAAGTTATTTCAAAAATTTGACCAGAATTCAGTCACATAATTATTTAGAACTAAACCAAAATGTAAATAAACAGATGAAGATAGATGAGTAGATAGACAGGAGAATAAAGAATTAATAATAGAATCAAATTTTTATATCCTCTACTCAGATTCTCAGGGCATTAGTAGGCTAACATGCACATGAATCTCTGAGGGCAATGGGAATAATGGTTTATAGTAGTTCCAAAATTCAGTCCCAATGGCATATTGTGAAAAGTTACGTTCCTTAGATCGTACATTGAAAATAATGAACAAGCAATGCATAACTGAGGTTAAAATAAGAAATTTAAGTATAATAGTGTGGCTTAAATTATACAAATACTAGTGAACAATCTAATATCTTTTACTACTAATACATTTTTAAAATATTTCTATTACAGTATCCTGGAGATTAATTTTAGGGATTTTGCTCTTGTAACTATTTGAACTAAAGCTTATAAATAAAAATGCTTTGATGAGAAGACTCAATACTGTTAAGAGTTAGTTCTATCCAACTTGATTTATAGATTCAGTATAATCCCAATCAAAAATCCCAGAAAGCTATTTTACAGATATCAATAAAGCGATTTTAAAGTTTATACTGAGGGTTAAAATACTCAAATTAGCCAGCACAACAATCTTCCATGCTAAGCACTTTCAAGGACTGACAGTACCTTGCATGAAGATTTAATACAAAGCTACAGTAAATAAGAGAGAATGACAGTGGTGAAATAAGAGCTATATTGATCAATGTAGCAGAATAGTGATCTCAGGAATAGATCTACATAAATATGTGAATTAATCTTTGACAATGGAGCAAAGATATTTCTTTCAACAAATGGTGCTGCAATAACTGGACATATACATGCAAAGAAGTGAATCTAGACAGAGACATTACTCAAAATAGATAAAAATGAACTCAAAATAGATCACAGCTCTAAATGTAAAATGCTAAAAATAAGTGAGCTATGGAACCATGAAAAGACATGGAGAAACCTTAATTGCATATTACTAAGTGATAGAAGCAAACCTGAAAAGGCTGCATACTGTGCAATTCCAACTATATGACATTCTGGAAATGGCATTTGGGAACTAATATAAACTATTGTTCCCGTTATAGGTGCAGGAAAATTATCAGTGGTTTTCCAAAATTATTGAGAAGGGAGGAATGAATAGGTAGAGTACAGAGGATTTTTAGGGCTGGAAAAGTATTCTGTATGATACCACTATGGTAGGTGCTTATAATCACACCTTTGCCCAAACCCACAGAATATGCACCGCAAAGAATGAACTATAATGTAAACTATGGACTTTGGGTAATATTAATGTGTCAGTGTAGGTGTATCAATTGTTACAACATACCACATCATGTTGATAATGAGAGGGAGGGAGGTTGTGTGTGCTGATGCAGGAATTATAAGGGAACTCTGTACTTTGTATTCATTTTGTTATAAACCTAAACTTCTCTAAAACACATGGCTTATTAGTTATTTCTAAAAATTCTCCACAGATCAAGGGGTGACTTATTTCCAATTAATAGTTGTAGTAACAATTGTGTTTTTTAAAACTTAGCTGTTCCTTGTTTTTTCCTAAAAGAATGAGAATAGTACAAATATAGCATAAGTGTTGTGAGGATTTATGATCTATCATAGGGAAGTTAACCCTAGCTCTTTGTAAATACTGTGAAGGAAGTCACATTTGGATACAGCTCTTATGTAGTTTGTAAGTACTTATTATTTGGGTTCTTACATTTGATGTCAATAGCTTTACTATTGATGCTGGAGACAGCTCTATATTGCAACAGCTCATTGTTAGTGTCTCTCCCCAAATTTCCATTGAATAACCATCTTCTTGGGAGTTTGAAATCAGCTATGTCTAGATTATTTGCAAAATATGTACACCATGCAACTGGCAATCTCTATAAGTCAGAGGGTTTCTTTAAAATATATATGTTATTGATTTTTTTATAGAGAGGAAGGGAGAGGGATAGAAAGTTAGAAACATTGATGAGAGACATCAACCAGCTGCATCTTGCACACACCCTACTGGGGATGTGCCCACAACCAAGGTACATACCCTTGACCGGAATTGAACCTGGGACCTTTCAGTCCCCAGGCAGATGCTCTATCCACTGAGCCAAACTAGTTTCATCCAGAGGGTTTTTTTGTTTGTTTTTGTTTTTCTTTTTGGTGAGAGGTCGTTTTGTGTTTTATTTTTCTCTTCCCGCACTCATTTGAGCAGGAGTTAGAATTCAGCTGTTCAATAGCAGCTCGCCAGTCTATTGGTTCTCTGAGGCTTAGGAATGACCAGATCTTTTTTTCATTCCATGCCAAGTGTATGGTACAGGACCTGTCTCATTGTTTGGGTTCAAAAAATGTAGGTTAAATTGAGATAATCATTTTGAAAATGATTTACAATGATATCTTTATTTTAGTTTATGGGATCAATTTTCCATATGACATTTTTAGTGCTTACAAGGAAGTTATATTTTGGCGTTCTCTCTTGGAAAAAAAAACAAAAAAACAAAAAACATGTTATTGCATTTTTGGAATAGGATTGAACATCCTCTGTCTCAGAGGATACTGGAAAGACCATTTTTATGTTATTCCTGGACAGGGCACATACCTGGGTTGTGGGCTCAATCTCAGTATGGGACATACAGGAGGTAGCCGATCAATGATTCTTTCTCATCATTGATGTTTGTATCTCTCTGAACTCAACAACAAAAAAATATTTTTAAAAATACATATTCAAGTTCTATCCCTTGATATCTGTAAATATATATATTTTTGAAATAGAGTCTTTCAGATGGAGTTAAGACCAAGTCTTATTGGAGTAAAATAGGCTCTTAATACAATATGATAAAATGATTGAAGCCCATTGAAAGAATTCAGTCACCAAAGGTAGAAGTATAGTGAGAAAATAAGGATGAAATAAATTGGGTAGAGCATCTCTCTTAAATAAAAAGAAATATATATTTTTTAAAAAAGGAATGTATTTTAAAAGGAGAATTAAAATACTGAGTATTGTATTGGAAGGTAGAGAAATAAAAGAAAATTGTGTGTTTTATATGCTGAAGAAAGTGAGCCAAAGTCTTCAGTTTTAGAAGAATTGTTGGAGCAAAAATATCCGAAAGGAGGACATTGATGAGTTAGTTGAAGTACAGAAATGGGGGCAGGGAAAGTAGGGGAGTGAGAAAGAGCACCTTTTCCTTTGGGGTCCTGACAGGTTTCAGGGATTTGGTTTCCTTCAGCTGGTGCCTTGTTTGCTTGCTCAGATGCTGGCTTCTCTGAGCTCTATGTGCTTAATGTGTTAAACAAGAGTAAGAAACAAGAAGATCATTTCCAGTTTACAAATTAAAATGAATTAATTACAAAATAATCTCAAAGATTAAGTCACATATTTATGTAGATCAATTCCTGAGATCAATATTCTGTTACACTGATAATAGTTTATAGCAGTTCCCAAATTCCATTTCCAATTTCCAATTAAAAAAAAAAAATAGGGGAATGGAGAGAGAAAAAGATGATACTTAAGAAAGTAACAAGGATTGCTTGAGTATAAGAAAAATATATTGACTGTTGGCAGCCAGACATATCCAAGGTAGAAAAAGGGTAGAGTGATTAAATGGGGAAAGATAGTTATAGAATAGAAAGGGGAAGAGCATACAAGTAGGGGTGTTAGCGCTAAAAAGAATGAAAGAAAACAATTTCTCAGGAAATAAGAACAATACCTAACATTTATTAAGGATAATACAGGTGTTATTTTAAATGCTTTGCCTTCAAAAGTCTAACATACAGGATTTTTAAATTTTTATTCAATAAGTAGAAAAACTGAAAGATTTCTTGCCCAGAAGCCTGTGATAGAGGATTTTAACCCAAAATTTTGATTCCGGATTGTGTATGCTTCAGGCAGAAAGAAGCCTGTGCCCGGAGGCCTTCCTGATCACTTACCTGACTGCACCTCTGTTTCCTTATTCATCACATAGTCACCAAGTTTTCTTTCTCATCTAACTTCTAGGGCTATTGTGAAGTTTACTTATGAATTTATACTTCATAAGAGGTAAATTATGATAGATATGTAACATATTTTATACAAAATAGGCAAAGGAGCAGACATTTTTAATGTAGAGGCTAAAAAATTAAGTGACTTAATCTTGAATATCTTTGATTAGTTCATCAATGTAGATGCAGTCATATCTAAGAAAAAAAAGATGGATATTAGAAATTTAAGGGGCAAGGAAAAGATTTGGACAAGTTAATACTGGACAATCTCCAGTAGTACTACTATATTTACACTATTTGATAATGGGACACTTGCCAGACCATAACAAAGGAAATTCCAGATCATGATTTAGCAGATCCTCTTACATTGGCTCCAGTGCCATTTTACTTTCTTTTATAGTCTGTCAACATTCATACCATCTTGTATAAGAACTGCGTGTCTGACATGCTATTGCACTCACTATGGAAACCAAGATTTCTCATGAGACTCTGAACATTAGTTAGGATGACAACAATGTTGGATGCACATACCCTTACATGATCTTTTCTTTCTGAGTTTTCACTTTTTCTTCTTTAGCTAAAAGAAGCAAATGCAGAAATAAAGCCTGAGGGGTTTGGGTTTTTATTTGTGTTATTTGTTTGAACCTAAATATGAGTTTTCTTCTATGTTTCAATATTGTTGTTTAATCCAAACTACTTTATTTTCCTTTTTACAATAAAGCAAATCTTAACGGCATAATGAAAATATGAGTCGGAAACATTATTATTACTTTTTTTTTTGCATTATTTTGGCTCAAAGAAACTGTGTGAAAAATAGACAAAGGCAAAATTATATCTATGCCCACCCACAACTGGAAAGCTCTTCTAAGTTAAACTAATTAAAGTCCAGTCTCTGGCTTGAGGTTGTGTGTGTGGAAACCCCAGAGATAACATAAAAATGGCCTTCCCAGCATTCTCTGAGACAGAGGATGTTCAATCCTATTCCAAGAACGCAATAACATGTTTTTTTCCAAGAGAGAAAGCCAAAATACAACTTTCTTGTAAGAACTACAAATACCATATGGAAAATTGATCCCATAAACTAAAATAAAAACATAATAAAAGAATAACTTTTGAATTCCACTATGCCAGTTAAAGGGTACAGTCCAGTCTTTTGTCCTAATAAAAAAAAAAAAGATTGCATTAAGAGAGAAGATTTGACTAATAACTCAAGTATCATTTTTTGTTCTCTTAGCAAACATTATATAGAATGCTATCTTGTTTTGTTATTTGCAAAAAAGAAACCACTTTTGAGAAAGAGAAGAGTATATAATTACTTTCATTGGTTTCCTGTATTATATGGTATTTTGGGTTAGTTTTTGTGTTTCCTTTCAAAAAAAAATGTAAGATGGTAGCAAATTTACTTTAAATTGTAAGGAATTACACAATATATAGAAGAAATAGTTATCTGTATTTGGAAATTTTTTTTAATTGTTTGTAATTAGTAAGGCAGAGTATAGTTCCATGGTGAGATTATAAGCTACAGTTGACATAAACGTAATCCTTTACATTAAATGATGTTTTTATATGGTCTTTACTATTATTTCCGAATAAAACAGAAAAGGAAATAAGCCTTACACTTTTCTCGTGGTTTATAATATTTAAGATGTTTACTTTAGTAAATCTAAGTATACTAACTTTTATTGTCTCTTGTAGATAATATTATCACTTCCTGGAAGATTACTTTTATTTACATTGTACAAATTTTTATTGTGCTCTTATCTTTTTGCAGGGATTTTAATGAAGTTCATTGGCTTGTAAAATATTCCCCTATAACTGGTTTACCTTTATTTCTGCTCTGCATTTGATGACTCTCATGTATTCAGAATCAAACTTTATATAAACCTTTGCTTTAGGATCCCTTTAGTATGAAAATAAGATGAATTCAAATGCCATACTAGAACAAACACCAGAACATAGTGTTTATTTAGTACATGTAACTTAAAAATTATTTTTTTTCCTTTCTAAAGTCATGGGGAGAGAAAATTTTTCTTGCTGTGGACAGAATGCATGTGTCTTACTTCCAGTGAAATTTACCAGTTTTCATGAATTCTGATTCTATCTAGACTTATCAGTTTTAACTCCTTCCCTCAGACAATCTCAAGGCCTATTTTCCCATCTCTCTGCAGAGATTTATGCCAAGCTTCTTACTTTTTTTCCATGTGCAAATCTGATGATCCTTCTTACTGTTCTGCCTTTGAGTTTCCTCTCTATTGGTGGCACCTATAGTTTTCCTCCCTCTCACCCCCCTATAAATTCAACTACGCAATCAAATTCAGCATTTTAGGTAATGTGTATCAGAAGAAGTTACTATCATTTTTTTTCTGAAAATTTGTAAGGACCTTTCCTATACTAATAAAAGGGTAATATGCTAATTAGACTGGGAGACCTTCTGGATGTCCTTCCAGACAAAGCCATGGTGGTGGGGCCGAGACAGAGGCAGTGAGGAGCGATAAGGCCAGAAGGGGAAGGCAGCTGGGGGTGATCAGGCCGGCAGGAGGGGTCAGTTGGAGAGGGGGGACAGTTGAGGGCGAG
>PVJN01017860.1:0-39897 GCA_004026805.1 Lasiurus borealis
GGGCTTCAGGGCCTGGCGAGGCTGAGCGGCTTCCGGAGGTGCTGGGCTGGGAGGGCCCGGCGAACTGACTGCTCCCTGTCGCGTTTAGGCCCCTCTCCTGTGCGCTGCCCCTGTGCTCCCCAGTAAAGTGAATGAGTATTCTGGCTGGTCTCTGTGCTCTGGGCAGGGCGGGCTGGGGGGGCAGTGTATGAGGTTGGGCAACAGAGGCCCCGCCTGCGGTGGCTGAATTCCAGCCAGAACACCCTGGACTGCCCTGTCACTGACTTATCCCCACTGTCCCATGACTGTGTCCCCGCCCAGCCTGCAAACCCCACCCCACCCCCACCCTCAGGGTCATCTCCCACAGCCCAGCCCCAGAAGGCCTGGAGCAGGGGTTTGTGCAGTTTGGAGTGTAAGAAGCCCAGAGTCACAGCTGTAGTCCACAGGGTCCCTGCTGCCGGTGTCAGCCAGCACTGCTCCAAACGTTGGGTCCTGGACTACTCCTCTAAATGTGCTTAATGTCCTCCTCCAGCTGCCCCTTCAGAAGAAGCGGGATTAGCAGAAGGGGCCAATCCCCTCCCCAACAATGTCCTGGGCTGTGAGATCCAATTGTATATGGATTCCCCATCAGCCTTTCTGACACTGAGACAGAGCTAACTAACACAGGTCTGAAACTGGGTGGGTGCAGAGGATGGGGAGACATGAACCAATTTATTTTATTTTATTTATTTGTAATCCTCACCCAAGGATATGCTTATTGATTTTAGAGAGAGGGGGAAATGAAAGAGAGAGAAACATCAATCCGTTGCCTCCCATACATGCCCCGCCTGGGGATAGAACCTGAAACCTGGTATGTGCCCTGACCTGGAATCGAACCCCCAACCTTTTGGGATGATGTTCCAACCAGCTGAGCCACACCTGCCAGGGCAATCATTTCAGATCTCTTCCAGTCACTGTGCCTACATGGACCACCTGGAATCTCCCTTTCCTCAGTGACATCCAGGATCCACCCCAGCCACATTTGGTGAGGAAAAAAGTTCATCCTCCTGTTTAAAGGTCTGACCCCTTTCTTCCTCTCCCTCGGCTCTGGCCCTAGCACTTGCCATGGACTAGGGCACAGCCTCATTTCCTCCTCACCCCCCTCTTTCAGAGTCTTGCTCCTGGTTGTGTCTAATAGGGGGAAGAGAGGTGCAGGGAAACACATCTCTGGCTTGTCTGGCCAATGTCATGGTCCTAGCTTGTTTTGGGCTTCTTCAGCCACCACAGACCCACAGGGCATTCAGCGGCTTATGGTCTCATGAAGTGCAGCAGTGGATTCTTTGTGAGGAGATAAGACATGAAAGAAAACGTAATAAAACAAACTAACTGACTAGGAATGACAGCTCACCTGTCCCCCTAGGAGGACAGCAACCTCTTTGCTTCTTAGGTAGGAAACTGACAGAGCAGATCCCCCAGGAGCCAGAATGAGGCACCCCAAGGAACTTGTATTCATCATCTATTACTAGGTTAGAATTGCCAGGAGCCCTAGCCAGTTTGGCTCAGTGGATAGAGCATGGGCCTGTGTACAAAAGGGTCCTGGGTTTTATTCCAATCAAGGGCACATACCTCGGTTGCAGGATCCTCCCCTGCCCAGGCCCTGGTCAGAGCCTGTGCAGGAGGCAACCTATCAACTTGTTTCACATCGATGTTTCTCTCTGACTTTCCCTCTCTCTTCCACTGTCTCTAGAACAGTGGTTCTCAACCTTTCTAATGCCACGACCCTTTAATACAGTTCCTCAGGTTGTGGTGACCCCCAACCATAAAGTTATTTTTGTTGCTACTTCATAACTGTAATTTTGCTACTGTTATGAATTGTAATGTAAATACCTGTGTTTTCCAATAGTCTTAAGCAACACTGCTACCGGTTCTTAACCTGTGGGTTGTGACAAGTTGAGAACCACTGCTCTAGAAGATCAATGGAAAAATTTACTCGGGTGAGGATGAATAAGAAGAAGGAGAAGGAGGAGAAGGAGAAGGAGAAGGAGAAGGAGGAGGAGGAGGAGGAGGAGGAGGAGGAGGAGGAGGAGGAGAAGAAGAAGAAGAAGAAGAAGAAGAGGAGGAGGAGGAGGAGGAGGAGGAAGAGGAGGAAGGGGAAGGGGAAGGGGAAGGAGAAGGAGAAGGGGAAGGGGAAGGAGAAGGAGAAAGAGAAGGAGAAGAAGAAAAGGGGGAAGAAGAGGAGGAGGAGAGAGAGAATTGCCCCCAAACCTAGCAGCTTCAAACAACCAATAGTTCTTATCTCAGTTTCTGAGAGTCAGAAACCTGGGAACAGGTTAGCTGGGTGTCTGCTCAGGGTCTCTCCTCAGGTGGCAGTTAGGTGTCCACTGGGGCTGCTGTCATCCGAGGGCTTGTCTGGGGCGGGAAGGTGTGTTTTCAAGCTGCTTCATTCCCATGGCTGTCAGCTGGGGGCCTCAGTTCCTCACTGTGCGGCCTCCCATGGGGCTGCTTGTGTGTCTTCCATGGCAACTGGCTGGCCCCAGAGCCAGTGACTGCTTACAGAGAAAGTGCCAGGAGGCCACGGTGCCTTGAGTGGCCTGCTCTCAGAAGCCACACTGTCCTTCCTTGAGCTCTATTTGTTAGAAGTGAGTCTCTAAATCCAGCCGTACTCAAGTAGAGTAGAGTTAAGCGCCACCTCTTGAGGGGAAGAGCGTCCGCACTTTGTGGGCGTGTTATAAAACCACCAGAGATCTTTCTCACCTTCTGGCTCATTTTCTGCCAAACTCACACAATTAAAGCAGCATGTGCCTAGGGGGAGGAATTGCTCCCTTGATGGTGCAGGGGAGGGGGGGTCGCAGTGGGCTTTCTCCATTCCCAGCTCACACTCATGTGTAAGGAGGTGGCTTGGAGCTAAAAAGTAAATGGCATGCAATGAGCTCATGAGCAAACTCTTCTGAACAGCACCTTTCTGGCTGCTTAGGAACCTCAGTTCTGTCCTGTGCCCATCCAGCGGGCAGGGAGGCAGGTGGGGAAATTATAGCCAAGATGTGTTGCAGGGCAGGAAGGAAACCCAGCGCACCATCAGGAAGGTCTTCAGGGACAAGTCACAACAGTCAGCTAACAGTCGCTCACACGTGGCAAGAGGTCAAGCAGTGGGAGTCGTTGGGATGGATTTAGCAGCTCAACAATGTCATTTTCAGGGTCTGAACTTTCCTACCTCTCCTCATAGTCACAGGATGGCTGTAGCAGCTCCGGGCAGCACGTTCTCACACCATGTTCAAAGGCAGGAAGCAGGGAGGACAACAGTAGGAACTTTCCCCTCCTTGAGAATGGAAATGCCTTTTTCCACAAACCCATCAGACCTCCTTTACCTCTCGTTGGCCAGTGCTTGGTCACGCAGCTCCTCCCTTCCCCAGGTGAGGCTGGTTAAGGAAGTTCTGGCTGCTACCTGAACAAAACCCAGGCCCTGTTAGGAAGCAAGAAGGGCGGACACAGCTTTGTGGGTAGGCAGGAAACAGTACAGATTTCATATGTGTCCCGCTTATCTCTCGCTTCACAACAAACTGCCCCAAAATTTAGTGCCTTAAATCAACATTTATGTTGCACACAAGTGAAATTGGGGTAGCGCCCAACAGGAACACTCATCTCTTCATGTGGGGTCGGCTCACTGAGAATTATGGATCCTTTTTTCTTTTTTTCTTTTCAATATATTTTATTGATTTTTTACAGAGAGGGAGAGAGAGTTAGGAACATCTATGAGAGAGAAACATCGATCAGCTGCCTCTTGCACAACCCCTACTGGGGATGTGCCCACAACCAAGGTACTTGCCCTTGACCTGAATGGAACCTGGGACTTTTCAGTCGACAGGCAATGCTCTGTCCACTGAGCCAAACCAGTTAGGGAGCAGATCCTCTTCTCAGATGCCTCAGTCACACAGCTGGCAAGTCAGTGCTGACTGTCACCAGGGAAACTATTCCTGTAGATGCCAGGCTCCGGATTGTGTCCTGGGGGAGCTCCCCAGGCCGATGGCATGGAGTCTGTCCTGGTGAGTGATGCACAGAGAAGTTGAAAGGCTTCCCCAACATCACACAATGGGTGCATGTCAGAGCTGGGCTTTGAACCCGAATCTGCTGGGCTCCAAGCCTTATTTACCCATTAAGCTCTGTAATTCCCAGTCTCTGGATGTATCTTTCCCTCCTCCCACTCCTTCCAGAAAGCACATTACAGTGGGAGAGGCAGGGACTGTGGTTGCTCCAGAAACAGCTCTGAATCACTCCGGATCATAAAATTGAGTGCATCTGTCACTGACTTACAGACGGCTACCAACAAGTTACGTGCATCCTGCTGGAGACACGGTGGGGGGTGGGGCAGCTTCAGTTCCCAGCCCACGGACTGCCTTGTGAGCCGTGTAGGTGTCGCTGTAACAAATACCCTGACATCTCCGTGGTTTGCGGCAACTCAAGTTTATTTCTCACAGGCGTTATTACACACCAGTGCAGCGGGTTTAGGTCTTTCTCATTCCAGGGGCCACAGGAGCACCCCCACTCTGGGTTTGTTCTTCCTGCAGTAACAGGACAATGGCCAAACCTCTCAGTAGCTGCCAGAGCTTCCCCTCCACAGGGCGCTCAGCATGTCCCTCATACGGCATGGACCAAGGAGACACCTACAAGGCATCACCAAGCACACAGCAACCACCAGAAGAGGGGCTGGATGAAAGAAGGTGAAGGGATCAGCCAAAGGACATGAATGCATAGCCCATAAACACAGACAACATGTGTGACGGCCAGAGGAAAGAGGGTAGGGGGTGGGTGTAGGGGGGCGAGGGAGGAATTGGGGGACATCTGCATTTAAAATAAAGAAACGCGTTTCTCTTTAGAGAGGCAGTGACTGGGACGATCGAATGATTGAACGCACCACTGACTCACAGCAAAGGCAAAAGCTCTTCTCATGTGGCTTTTAGGGTCTTGTTTTCACCATTAGACTGTGCATAGTCGAGGTTTGGGATCAGACTGTCCTCAACTGAGTCCCACACCACCGCTGGCTGTGTGTATTCTAGTAACCTTGGTCCTTACCTCCCTAAGCGTCAAGACCCTCATCTGTAAAACTCAACCTCTGGGTCTTGTAAAATTCAAGTGGTGGTAACCCGAGCACTAGCTAAGAGCATGTGAGGAACCAGTGGCAGGGAACATCTCTTAGGGCGATGACTATGTGGAGCGCCCTCTGCTGGAAAACCTGCCCCGCTGCACCTCAGAACCTATCAGTAAAATCAAGTGACAACGATGCTGAATAACAATTTTGCAATTTTTTATATACACTTGGGGTTAAGGAAGGGAGGTAAAGAAGATTACACGAAGGTGGGAGAAAGGAAGGCATGAATTGGATTACAGAAGAGTTAACGTGATTCTGTGCTCCGTTGAGGGTAGCTAAGTTTCCAAGGTGTCTGAAAAAAAAAGGATTTCTCTGGCATTTCAAAAGTGTGTTAACCTGGATGCACAAGAATAATGACTGAAGGCCACGATAAACCTTTTACTAAAGAAGTTGTAAACCTGGGGGTGACCATCCACCATGACCTGCCTAGTAAGGAATTTACAGTCAGATCACCCTGTTAAGTTGATTTTGGTCATTAGACTGTTAGATTGGTTGTAGAGCCTCTGTTTTGTCCACAGTGCCAGCACCATGAGACTGTTTGAGGTCTGATTGAGTTAATGCATGTAAAGTTTCTAGAGTTGTGTGATGAATTAAAGATAAGTGCAGCTTTTCCATATAAATGGCCTGTCCTGGCTGAGGATTCAGACTTTGCTAAAATCTCCCAAACAAGCAGCAGCTGGTGACAGTGTGCCACAAACCTATTAATAAGAGGCCCAAGAATGGGGAAAATGGCAGGTGAATAGGCAAACTTGTTGGGCACCTCATCCCAGGGCTGGAAATACAACTAAATTGCAGAACATTTCCTTGGAATCTCCAACTGTGGTCTAGCTAAGGAGGTGAATTATAACAAGAAAATATAGAAAGCACCTAGAGACCAGTAAAAAAGGGCATGATCATGAACATAGGGGTGCATATATCCTTTCTGACTGGTGTTTCTGGTTTCTTGGGATATATTCCTGGAAGTGCGATTGCTGGGTCAAATGGGAGTTCCATTTTTAATTTTAAGGACATTCCACACTGTTTTCCACAGAGGCTGCACCAATCTGCATTCCCACCAGCAATACACGAGGGTTCTTTTTCTCTACATTCTTGCCCACACTTGTCATTTGTTGATTTGTTGATGATCATCACTCTGACAGGTGTGAGAGGGTACCTCATTGTTGTTTTGATTTGCATTTCTCAGAAGAAACAAACTCTTGAGTGATTAAAATTGACAATAGGCAGACAGGAAAAAAAGGCAGATTGGCCCCACCTGCTGGCAGCCAAGGCCTGTGGAGACAAACATAAGCAGTGGACTGGTGGATCACTTGGAGCTTCAAGCAGACAGTGGTTAGCACCTAAGTACCTAACAGAAGCCCAGAATTGGCAGACAGAACAAAAGAGTGGGGTCCTAAGCCGGCTCCCAGGGGGCATTAAAACTTGGCTGAAGTGAACAACACTTCACTTGTTTAATGTAATTATTTAAATTTTTTGCACCTTTTTCTTTCTCTCGTCTCTTTTTTCCCTCCCATTTTCTTCTCCTTTCTCCTTTTAGTTTCTCTCTTTCCTTTTTCCCCCCTTTCTAAAATTGATCTTTCTTGTATATCTGCTTTATTGATGTGTTATTATTCTAGTCTCTGTTGTTGTTCATATATCTAATTTCCTCTTCCTTGCTCCTATTCTATTTCCCTTTCTCTCTCTTTTTTTCACTACTCAATTTTTTTCTCTTTTCTTCTCCTCCTAATTTCTTAACTTGTTTTATTTTTTAAATTTAGGACTATTTACTATCTCCACTAGTGTCCTTTTCAACTTTTTTTTCTTCTTTCTTGTCCTATCATTCCTTTTCTCCATTCTTTATTCTAAACTGTGATCCTTCTCCTATTCTTTAACATTATTTATTTAAGCTCTACATCTACAGATTCTGCCCACCTTTTTCTGGATTTTGTTGGTTTGTTTGTAGTTTGGGGTTTATTGTTTTGTTGTGTTTTCTCCCCATATTTTTTCTTTCTTTTTTTCCTATCATTCTTGCTCTTTTCTCTTTCCTAATTCTCTTTTCCCTGGTGGTCACTTTGTTGAGGCTACAGAGGTCTTATGTACATTCATGTTCTGTTCCTTCTGTGTTGAGTCTTGTCTTGTATTTTGTGCTGTTCGGTCAGCACCTTGACAACGGCTGGCATGACGTGGTAGGGAGTGAACCACAGAACAACAATGACGTGTCACCTCACACCTGTCAGAATGGCGATCATCAACACATCAATGAAAGACAAATGCTGGCGAGGATGCAGAGAAAAGAAAACCCTAGCACACTGCTGATGGGAATGCAGACTGGTGCAGCCATTATGGAAAACGGTATGGAGTTTCCTCAAAAATTGAAATATGGGCCCTAATTGGTTTGGCTCAGTGGATAGAGCGTCGGCCTGGGGACTGAAGGGACCCAGGTTCGATTCTGGTCAAGGGCATGTACCTTGGTTGTGGGCACATCCCCAGTAGGGGGTTTGCCAGAGGCAGCTGATTGATGTTTCTAACTCTCTATCCCTCTCCATTCCTCTCTTTAAAAAATCAATAAAATATTTTTAAATGAAATATGGAGCTCCAATTTGACCCAGTGATCCATCCCACTTCTAGGAATATATCCTAAGAAACCCAAAATACCATTCAGAAAGAATGTATGCACCTCTATGTTCATAGCAGCACAACCAGAATAGCTAAGATTTGGAAATAGCCCAAGTGCCCATCAGTAAATGAGTGGATAAAAAACCTGTGATACATTTACATGATGGAATACTATGGAGGACTAAAAAAGAAGGATCTCTTACCCTCTGAGACAGCATGGAGGGATCTGGAGAGTATTATGCTAAGCGAAATAAGCCAGTCAGAGAAAGAAAGACAAGTATCACATGGTTTCATTCACATGTAGAATCTAATGAACCAAATAAACTGATAATCAAAAATAGACCCAGAGGCACAGAAGCATGAACTTCAGAAGGAAGGCAGGGGAGGGTGGGTGGGCAGAGATCAACCAAAGAACTTGTAATCATATATAACTAATATATGGACACAGACAATGGGGTGGTGAGAGCCTGGAGGGGGACGCAGGAATGGGAGCAGGCTGGAGGAGGTTAATGGGGGGAAAAGAAGGACCTCTGTAATACTTTCAACAATAAAGATTTTTTAAAGAATTAAAAAAATAGCTACATAATAAAATATAGTTCAGACAAAATTTAATTAAAGCCAAATTTAATGGGATTTTAACCCAACACACTGGAAATATATAGATGTCTCTTTAGTCATTAAATTGCATGACCTCTGTTTAAACTCAGTAATAATTTAGAAAGATTATTTTGGCTGCTGGAAGACACTATGTTGTTTTGTTTTTGTTTTGTTTTGGTTTTTGGTGGCTTTATATATACAGTATATATATTTTATTGATTTTTCACAGAGAGAAAAGGAGAGGGACAGAGAGCTAGAAACATCGATTCAGCTGCCTCCTGAACATTCCCTACTGGGGATGTGCCTGCAACCAAGGTACGTGCCCTTGACTGGAATCGAACCTGGTCCGCAGGCAGACACTCTATCCACTGAGCCAAACTAGTCAGGACTTTTGGTGGCTTTTTTTTTTTTTTCATTAATGCCAGGGAAATATATTGAGCATCTAAAATATTACTAATAAAATATATATGAATCTTGTAAATTAAAATATGTATATGCTCACAACTTAGCATTAGCACCAGCCTGATTTGCTTCACAGCTGGGGCTTGCCTGGGCACCTCCAAGCCCAATATAAATATCAAATAGCAGCTGTCTGCAGATCTCTCTATATCTCCTGCTGGGTGACCCCAGGCAGTGGCTGACTTTCCACCTCTCTGGAGGCCCTAGAGCCAGTGCACCCAGTGAACAGTTTCAGACCATACAAGTTTACAACTCTTCACATCCACAAGTGACACACTCAAGAGGCAGACTCGGTGAGCACCAAAGCCCCACTGAAGCAAGTCCTGCTCCATATGGGTGTCTCCTGCACAGCAGCTCTCCCACTGTAATCACAGCTGGTCCTCACAACCAATTGTCCTGGAGGACAACTCCTCCCAGTGACACCAACAACAATCAAGGCTCAGCTCAGGTGAGTGCCCAGCTCAGGTGACTGGGGAGGTTGAGCCACTAGGCCCTACAGGAGACCTACTACACATGGCCATTCTACCAATTCCAGGAGACATAGCAGCTCTGCCTAATGTGGAAATTAACACAGTGAAGCAGCCAAAAGGCAGAGACAAAAAAAAACACACATGTTACAATGGAAAGAAATGGAAGCAAGCAAACTATTGGCTACAGAGTTAAAACCATTTAAGGTTACTCAAGAATCTTTATGAAACCTTCAAAGCTTTTAGTGAGAATGTCAAAGACATGCAAAAGGATCAGTCAGAAATTAAGCATACACCAACTGAAGTAAAAAATAGTTTTCAGTGATTCAACAGTAGAGTAGAAGATTCTGATAATCAATTCAGCAATTTAGAGTATGAGAAAGCAAAAAACATCCAAGCAGAAAGAAAAAAAGAATTTAAAAATATGAAGATAGTGTAAGGAGTCTCTGGGACAACTTCAAATGTACCAACATCCGAATTATAGGGGTGCCAGAAGAAGAAGAGAAAGAGTAAGATATTGAAAACTTATTTGAAGAAATAATGACAGAAAACTTCTCCTATCTGGTAAAAGAAATAGACTTATAAATCCAGGAAGCACAGAGATTTCCAAACAAGAGGAACTCAAAGAGGCCTACACCAAGCACATCATAATTAAAATGCCAAGGCTTAAAGACAAAGAATATTAAAAGCAACAAGAGAAAAGCAGTTAATTACCTACAAGGGAGAAACCATATGCCTGTTAGTTAATTTATCAACAGGAACTTTGCAAGCCAGAAGGGATTGACAAGAAATAGTCAAAGAGATGAATAGTAAGAACTTATAATCAAGATTACTCTACCCAGCAAAGCTCTTATTTGGAATTGAGGGATGAGGTGATACCTCATTGCCGTTTTCATTTGTATCTCTGATGATCATGACTTTGAGCATTTTTTCATATGTCTCTTAGTCTTCGGTATGTCTGCTTTGGAGAAGTGTCTATTTGGTCCTTTGCCCATATTTTAAAAACCTTCATTGTTGAAAGTATTAGCTCCTTTTACCCCATTGATCTCTTCCAGCTGCTCCAGAAGCAGTCACTGTATTTTGAGGTCTTTTGGGTATTACTAACTTAACCTGTGCCCTGATACCAAAGTTAGCACAGCTGAAACAAAAACCTGAAATGTTTCACATTGACTTAATCAAGCAGCAGACAATCAAAAACCAGATTGCACATTACAAGGCAAACGATCTCTTTGAAGCTGTGTAAAACCATTTTGAAAAACAGTCCACGTGCTTCTAAAGTTTGTGTTTAGAAGACCTTTTAGAAATGTTTGTAATTGATTTTACTGAGAGAGAGGAAAAGGGGGAATCAATTTGTTGTTCCACTTACTTATGCATTCAGTGGTTGATTTTTGTATGTACCCTTACTGGCGATCATACCTACAACCGTGGCGTATCAGGACTATTCCCTAACTAACTGAGTCACCCCACCAAGGCAGAAATAGATCATGGTAACATATATATATTAAATTGGTTAAGATGGCAAATTTTCCGTGTATAATTCAGTAGCATTAATTGAATTTACTATGTTGTATAATCATAACCACTAATTTTAGAACATTCTCATCACCCCCAAAATGTACCTATTAGCAATCACTCCCTGTTACCTCCTCCTTCCAACCCCTGGCAACTACTAATGCATTTTCTGTTTCTGAAGATTTGGCTATTCTGGATATTTCATGATAATAAAATCATATAATAATTTTGTATATGATTTCTTTCCCTTTTTTATCTGGTTTCTTTCACTTGGTGTAATGTTTTCAAGGATTATGCATGTTGTAGCATGGATCAGTGCTTCATTTTTTTTTATACTGAACAAGAAGCCCAGTGCACGAAATTCGTGCACAGAGTGGGGATGGGGTCCCTCAGCACAGCCTGCATGCTCTTGCAATCCAGGACCCCTCAGGGAATGTTCAATTGCAGATTTAGGCCCGATCCCCATAGAGCCTAAACTGCTAGTCAGACATCCCTCTTGCAATCCGGAACCATTGACTCCTTACTGCTCACCTACCTGCCTGTCTGATCACCCCTAACCATCTCGGCTTCAGCCTCCACTGCCACAGCTTCAACCAGAAGGATGTCCAGAAGATTATTCAGCTGTTCAGTCTAATTAACATATTATGCTTTTATCATTATAAACTAGAGGCCCAATGCATAAAATTCATGCACGGAGGTGGGGTGTCCCTCAGCCCAGCCTGCATACTTTCCAATCTGGGACCCCTTGAGGGATGTCCAACTGATGGCTCCCAAACACTTGCCTGCCTGCTGCCTGATTGCCCCTAACTGCTTCTGCTTGCCAGCCTGATCACCCCCCAACAACTCCCCTGCCAGCCTGATTGATTCCTAACTACTCCCCTGCTGGCCCAATTGCCCCTAACTGCCCTCGCCTGCCAGCCTGGCCATCCCTAACTTCCCTCCTTTGCCAGCCTGGTTGCCATTAACTGCCCTCCCCTGCAGGCTTGGTCACACCCAATTGCTTTCTCCTGTGGGTCTGGTCCCCCCAACTGCCTTCAGGCCTTGCTACCTCTAACTGCCCTCCACTGCTGGCCTGATCACCCACATCCGCCATTCCAACTTGTGGCAGCCATCTTGTGTTCACATGGAGGCAGCCATCTTTGACCACATGGGAGTTGGCCATCTTGTGTGTTGGAGTGATGATCAATTTACATATTACCTCTTGATTAGGTAGAATAATATTTGTGATATAAAATGTGATATATCACATTTTGTTTTTCCATTCATCAGTTAGTAGACATTTAAATTGTTCCCACTTTTTGAATATTACAAATAATGTGTCTGTGAACTTTCATTTTTGTGTGAATATATTTTTAGTTCGTGTATTTCTTAGCCATTTGTATGTCTCCTTTGAATATTTGTCTATTCAGATCCTTTTTTCATTTTAAAATGAAAATACTTCTCTTATGTGGTTGAGTTATGACTTGTTTACATATTTTAGATCCTGGATTTGTAACAGATCTATAACCCAAAAATATTCTCACCCATTCTGCATGTTGTCCTTTCACTTGACCATGTCCTTTGAAAATTTTTTTGTTGTTTGTTTTTGTTAATCCTCACCAGAGGATATTTTTTCACTGATTTTTAGAGAGTGGAAGGAAAGGAGGAAGGGAGAGAGAGAAACATCTATGTGAGAGAGACACATCAATTGGTTGCCTCTCACTTGCACCCTGACCAGGCTGAGAATGAAAACTATAACCCAGATGCGTGCCCTTGACTGAGAATTGAACCCCAGACCCTGCGTGTGCAGGCTGATGCTCTAACCAGCTAGGGTGAAAAAAAAGTTTTTACTTTTTTTTTAATACATATTTTATTGATTTTTTACAGAGAGGAAGAGAGAGAGAAAGTCAGAAACATCGATGAGAGAGAGACATCGATCAGCCACTTCCTGCACGCCCCACAATGGAGATGTGCCTGCAAGCAAGGTACATGCCCCTAACCGGAATCAAACCTTGGACCTTTCAGTCCGCAAGCCGAGGCTCTATCCACTGAGCCAAACCAGTCTCAGCAAAAGTTTTTACTTTTGATGCTGTCCAATTTATCTGTTTTTTTCATTGACTGCTTGTGCTTTCAATGCCATGTTTAAGAAGTGGGATCCTTCAGTCTGCAGGCTGATGCTCTATCCACTGAGCCAACCCAGCTAGGGCTACTCCTGTTTTCTTCTAAGAGATTTATGGTTTTAGCTCTTACTATTAGATCTTTGGTTACTTTGAGTTAATTTTTATATATGATGTAAGGTACAGGATGCTTCATTCTTTTGCATGTGAATATCCAATTATTCCAGTACCATATGTTGAAAAGAGTATGCTCCCCCATCCCCACCTCCAGTGAATTGTCTTGAAATCAATTAACCATAAATGTGAGGGTTTGTTTCTGGGCTTTTATGTCTCTTCTATTGACCCATATGTCTGCAAAAGAATGGTTTTTAAAAGTCAGGATACAGGTGTATTCTGGCGGCTTCCTACTACTTTTAGCAACTCATAACTTAGAAATGATCCCAGGCAAGAATCAGACACTTTGCAAACTGAGATGAACAGAAGTGGAATTCAGCAAAAGGAGGAGGCATTTTATTATGAGTCCAGAGATTTGGACTCTTGTGGGTTGACAAGGTCAATATTTTTTTATATTTTTTTATTGATTTCAGAAAGGAAGGGAGAGGGATAGAGAGACAGAAACATCAGTGATAAGAGAGAATCATTGATCAGCTCCCTTTAGGAGCCTGCAACCTGGGCATGTGAATCGAACCTGGGATCCTTCCAACCACAGGCCAACACTCTATCCACAAAGCCAAACTGTCTAGGGCCAGAAGAGGTCTTTAGGTGTGGGGATAGTACATGAAACTGACTAAAAACAAATAGACCAAAAATCCATTGAGTGTTTGAAATAATCCTATCTAATAAAGAGGTCATATGCAAATTGACCATCATTCCAACCCACAAGATGGTTGCCCCCAATGGCTATCCCCATGTGGACACAAGATGGCCAGCAGAGGAGGGCAGCTGTGGGCAATCAGGCCAGCAGGGGAGGGAGTTGTGGGGGACCAGGCCTGCAAGGGAGGGCAGTTGGGGGGGACCAGGCCTGCAGGGGAGGGCAGTTAGGGGCAATGGGGCTGACAAGGGAGCAGTGAGGCATCAACCAGGCTGGAAGGGGAGTGGTTAGGGAGTGATCAAGCTGGCAGGCAGAAGCAGTTAGGGGCAATCAGGCAGGCAGGTAGGCGAGTGAATGGGAGCCAGCAGTCCTAGATTGTGAGAGGGATGTTTAATTGCCCATTTAGGCCTGGGTAGAATTGGGCCTAAACTGGCAGTTGGACATCCTTCAAGAGATCCCAGATTGGAGAGAGTGCAGGCTGGGCTGAGGGGCACACACACACAAATTTTATGTACTGGGCCTCTTGTCTATATATATAAAAGACTAAGCAACTGTCTGACCAGTAGCTATGATGCAAAATGACCACCAAGGGCAGACACTCAATGCAGGAACTGCCAAGTTGCGGTAACCCGGCAGCAGCATTTCTCAGGTGATGTACCCAGAACCAGAGCAGAGGGAACCTGATTCCGAGGTGCGTCATCTGAGAACCGCCCTCTCACAATCTGGGACCCCTACAGGGGGTGTCAGAGGGTCAGTTTTGGCACAATCCCCGCAGGCCAGGCTGAGGGATCCCACTTGCCAGAGGGACTCTGCTCACTCCGCAGATGCCCTTCCAGCTGCAGCGCCACCCCAGGTGCTATGGGCTCAGGAGTGACTGCAGGAGGTTGGTTCCAGGGAGTGTCCGGCCTGTCTCACCCAGTCCAGCCCCAGCATCCACCTTCTAATTAATTTTCTTTCAATGTGCACAAATCCATGCATCAGAGCACTAGTTTTATTATAAAAGGAACCACAAGCCTGGCTTATAGATAATTATAACTGCTTGGTATCTTAAAAAAGCAAGCCGACTTCTGCAGCTCCATTTACATGGGGCATTGGCTGATTCTGGGAATGAGCAGGAGGCTGAGAATCCGGGTTTTGCACCAACAGAGATCCACTGCTGGTGGTAGAGCTGGATTCAGACACTTTGGCAGAGACTTGGGAAGCCTCCAGGACACAGGTGTTTTCCCCTCGGGCTTTTTGCAAAACATGGGTCTAAGTGTAGAGATGCAGATGGGGGCAAAACCAACTCCATCCTCGTGTACCAGATTCTATTTCATTTTTAAATTTTAATGCTGTGATCTTTTACCAAACTCACTGTCCTGCTAATTGATGTTTATCTGTGCTCCTTAAAATGTAGTCATACATACACATATTATTTTAGTAACAGCTGGAATGGCATGACAACTATTACCAAATTGGTAATATATCAATTATAAATGATCATTCATCAAAAGAGTATCAGGAGGGATGGCCCTTGGTGCTACTGCAATCTTTGTCCCTTTGTCTTGTCAAGCTTTAGTTCATGAGTCGCACTATTTTTAAAAGTACTGTAACAGATGTTTGTTAGGGGACAATAATTTGCACAGAACTTCTGGCCCTCCCACTTTACTTTCACTTTTTTTGATACATTTTTATTGATTTCAGAGAGGAAGGGAGAGGGAGATAGAAACATTAATGATGAGAGAGAATCATTGATTGACTGCCTCCTGCACATTCCAATCCCCGGGCATGTGCCCTGGCTTGGAATCAAACTGTGATCTCCTGGTTCATAAGTTGGTGCTCGGCCACTGAGCCACACCAGCCAGGAGACTTACTTCCATAGAGAAAATTACCCTATAATAAATTGTATTATATTCTGTGGAATTACCCACATCATTTTTTGGTCTGAGATACCTTCTCATTTCAATCACCGGCAGGAGATTGAAAACCTAAGCAAAAGCAAAGTGGAACTTCCCATGGTCTCACACATGGAGATTGGAGTTCACAATTAACCAGAGAAGAGCCCTGGAGTAGACACCAGATTCTCAGATAAAAATCTGGGAGGGCCATGGGTGAACCAGAGGTAGACAAAGCACTATCAGGACTGCAACTCACCTTGACCGGGGATGCCAGTCTGTCTGACTGCTTTCTGCTGGCAAAGGGGTTGTCTTTTGAGGCGGCAGTCAGGGTTCCATTTGAAGGGGGCAAAGGAAGGGTCCACAGAAAGTGGATGTGGCAGCCTCCATCTGTGGTTCCATGTGGAGGACCATGAGCTTCTCAACGGGAGGATGTGAAACATACCAAGGTTAAACAGGCGATGGTTAAAGATGAATAATAATAAAAAAAAACAGTATAAGCAAAGGTCTGAGAAGAGGAGCAAGCCAATAGGCACGGTATTATATCTTTAATTTGCCCCCAGATCTCTGAGGCAAGAGATGGTGAGGCCTTCCTTTAGCTAAGCTGCTTGCAGCAAGTGTTATTTATGGCACAGACTTCACCCTGTTCAGTCGAGGGCTTCTCTATGAATAAGAACCATGTGTGCTAAAAAGTCTAGACTTTTGGATGTCCTTAAAATCCTGATCAGTATTCTCAGAAGTTTGAGAAGTCGTCCTGATTTGATTGGTGGTAGTGGTAGCATAAGTTATCTTACAGACTAAGATTCAGTACATTTTATCTAAGAGGGATGTGGGAGAGATATATTAGAGGCCTGGTGCATGGATTCATGCACGGGGGGGGGGCGGGGGGGCTTTGGGTTGGCCTACGGAGATTGGACCCCAACTCGTGCCCCCATCCTCACAGCCCCAGCTCATGCTGCCAGCCTTACAGCCCCACAGCCCACCTGGCACCCCATCTGAGCATAGTGCTGCCCCCTGCTCCACTATCCCACCTGCAGGACAATTGGGCCAGGACAGCCCTCCACCCCCACCAACCCCTTTCCCTCCAACTGGCTCCTTTAGAGCCTAGGAGCTGGGCAGTGGCCCCACCCCTTGCCACCACTGCTGGTCACCACCATCTGCAAAGTGATCGTTGAGATGATTGGGGCCCCTGCCTACACACCCCTTCACCTGGCGCCGCTGCTCACCTGTTGCACCATCCCACCACGGTCCCACTCCCATGGGCACCTCCACTGCCGCCACATTGCTGATGCCCACCATGTTCCACACTGCACCCTGGTGGTCAGCACTCATCATAGTGAGTGGTTGAACTCCCAGTCAAACGACCGCCCGAGGGGACAATTTGCGTATTAGGCTTTTATTATATAGGATATCCAGTTGAGATGATCTGACCCTGAATTGGACTGCTTATAACAGTCAGTAGTTAGGGGTTTGGACTGCTTATAACATAGTCAGTAGTTAGGGATTTGGAGAGCCAGTACACACTGAGAAGTACTGTGTACCAGGGAACAGAAAGAGCTACCTGTAAGTAGAAGCATCTTATGGTGTTCCTGGGTCCAGGACCCTTTTTACTCAAAAAAATTATCAGATATTCCCAAAAACCTTTGCTTATGTGCATTATTTTTATATTCTACTCATTTACACTTACTATATACAAATATTTCATTTATATATTTGTTTATCATATATTTACCATAATATAAATTAAAACTGAGAAATTAGAAAAATATAATTAATTCTCCTAAATGACAATGATAAATCCAGTATATTTAACACAAATCAGTGATTTTTAAATTTTATCATCTCGTGGCACACATAAGCTAATTACTAAAATTCTGAGGCACACCAAAACTATATATATTGATGATCTGCCAAAAAATAGGTATAATTTTAATTGATTTATAAAACAACAATAATAATAATTACCTACCTTTTTGCTCCAAAGTGATTTTTTAAAAAATCAGGTGCCTAAGCCCCTAGCCAGTTTTGCTCAGTGGATAAAGCATCAACCTTCAGACTGAAGAGTCCTGGGTTTGATTCCTATCAAGAGTACATGCCTGGGTTGCGGGAGGCATCCAGCCAATGATTCTCTCTCATCATTGATGTTTCTGTCTCTCCCTTCTTCTCTGAAACCAATAAAGATATCTTTTTTAAAAAAACAGGTGCCTATACTTGTACATAAGGATTCTGGAACCAAAACATTAACCAATCAGAAATAACCTATTATGTGATGTAACCAATAAGATGCAACTCTATTGTATGACCTATATATTGATAGTTCAAGACAGCTAGCTCACTCAAACCCACAGCTATTGTGTTGGCTGTTGTCATTTCTATTATTTCACAATCCAGGGGAAAAGATGTCAGTGCCCCTGACTAAATAGTCAGGTATTGCATGTTTCTTGTGGCATATGGTTGAAAATTGCTGGTATAGCCCAGCTGGCATGGTTTGGTGATTGAGCAACAACCTATGAACCAGGAGGTCAGGGTTCAATTCCCAGTCAGGGCACATACTTGATCCCCAGTGTGGGGCATGTAGGAGGCAGACAATCTATGATTCTATATCATCATTGATGCTTCCATCTCTCTCTCCCTCTCTCTTCCTCTCTGAAATCAATAAATATATAAAGACATTTTTAAAAAGGGTAGATTCTCATATCTGCTTCTGCATTCAGTCTGTTACATAAATGAGAGAGAAAAAGCACAAATAACATCTAAATATCATGAGAAAATGGATTTGATGTCGCAGGCCACCCAAAGTCTTGAGAACACGCAGGGTTCCTCAGAGCACACTTTGAGAACCACTCCCTAGCAATCCTCGGACAGCTGTGACTTGTTGCACTGTCACATCTGCCGACTCCTTCCAGGGGGTCATTCATTAGACAGAAATCCCGAGCTCAGATAGAATCCAGTTCATCAGCATTTTGCCTTATGGCTTATGAGAGGCCACGTGCAATGAATTATGTATCAGGGTCCCTCTGCCTGGCCGACAATCAGGGCCCTCAGGCCATCTCCCCAGTCCCAATGGGGGCCAGCTGGCTGGGGAGAGGCTGCCAGAGGGCTCCAAGGTGTGTCCGGCCCAACTCACTCAGTCCCGATTGGCCGGACCCCAGCTTTAAGCTAACTTACGGGCAGGAGGATCTGCCCCCTGGCGATCTGTGCTCATCCCAGCGGCTGGTGGGACAGTGAATGAATGGTGGAATGAGTGGTCGGACACCTGACTATATAGGATGGTTTTGAGATGTGGGTTAAAAAGTCCTTCTCATTTCAAAGGCAAAAATATTTTCTCGTATTTCTTCTATTCCTTTAGTTGCATTGCCTGTTCCATTTGTCTTTAATATGTTGAGTAACCTCTGAAGATGTCAGGGAGGGAGCCACCTCTCTCATCCCTCGCCCGATGCCAGTGCTCCACTCTAGGATTGTGACACCATTTCCTTGCTGCATAAAGTCCTCACATGCACACAGATGTGTCCCAGAGTGTGTTTCTCCAACAATTGCAATAGCAACATGATTTTTCCTCTTTACTAATGTGAGGAATTGCACTGCCAGGTCTTCTGCCATGAGGCCATGCTGGCATTTCCTGTCACCACCCAGCTGGATCATAATATGGCTCTTCTAGTTGGTAAACCTTTAGGCTCCATTGCCTAACGCTTTCCTTCAGACACTTGCATCTCTGGTGTGCTGGCTCGTTGTATGTGCCATTTGGCTAAGTTACAGTGCCCAGTTGTCTGGTCAAATCCCAGTCTCGTAGATGTGACAGCACTGACATCAGGTGACTAGGAGTAACCCTCCATAAGGTGGGTGAACCTCATCCAATCAGTTGAAGGCCTTCAGAGCAAACACTGAGGTTTCTGGAAAATAAAGACATTCTCTTGCCTGGCATGGCTCAGCGGTTGAGCCTTGGAACCAGGAGGTCACGGTTTGATCCCTGAGAGAGGGCACATGCCCAGGTTGCAGGCTTGATCTCCAATGAGGGGTGTGCAGGAGGCAGCTATTTCAATGATTCTCTGTCATCATTGATGTTTTTATCTCTCTCTCCCTCTCCTTTCCTCTCTAAACTCAATAAAAATATATTTTTAAAAAATGAAATTCTCCTTTTTGATTCTGTATTATCTAAATGTTTGCGATAAGCATGTATTGCTTTAGTAGCACTGAATAAAGAAATAAAATACAGGTCGTAATACAGTTTTGTTCACCTCAGAGAGTCAGGATGGAGATGAGGAATGGGGTTGAGGATGACAGGTGAATTAGTTCAGGGGGTTCCTGGGAAATGGGTCATCTGACAACAGTGTTTCAAGGAAGAGATGGAATCCACTGAAGGTCTGGTATTTGCTTTAGGGCCTCACATGTTGGAGGTCGCTGGGTTCTCAAAGCTGAGCCCCACACTCTGATGTTTGGTCCCATCCCTGGGTTGGGGATGCATTTGACCACCACTGGGGGAGCACTGAGGAGACATTGGATGACCTGGAGTCATCGGAAGGTTCATGAGAGCGGAGAATGCTGTGAGCCTGCGGAGGTGGGCTGGTGATGCGGGGAGCTGCATCTCAGCCTCTGAGCCACAGGAGAGGTTTGACTAAAAGCCCAGGGCCGCAGAGCTGAGTAGCGACTGAGATGGGGAGTTCCCGGCACCTTCGGGGGTGAGCAGAGAGCTCTGTGGGTTCTCCCAGCGCAGTCAGATGACAGGCATCTAGTTTGTTTACAACACCAAGGCCCTTACAAACTCAGAAACCTGAAGACTATACCCTGGATGCTCCAGATCTGGGGCACTATAAACATGCCCCGGACACACTAGGTCCAGGTATGCATTTGCCACGGCCCCTTCCTTCTGCCCTGATCCAGGTCTCAGGGAGAATGGTGGCAGCAGCACCTCGCCCTGCCTGCACTACATGACTAGCCCAGACTCTGAGGACACTGACTCGTCACTGGTGTTTCAGGGAGCCTATGGGGAGGAGGGGGGGCACACACTCATACAAGCCTAGAGCACCCCTTTATGATTCCATAGAATCATGGGTGCCCCTCTGCCTGCTCACCCACAGGCCCTGGAGACTCAGCCCTCACCAGGGGGAGTCTGGGCTCAGCTGGGACTTCTATTCCTTTGGGATCAGTGGGCACAAAATAACTAACTAGAGACCCAGTCACTTCATGGAACGAGGAAGAGCCGAAAAAAGTCAAATGAAGTGAAGGGATGCGGGGGGGGGGGGGGGGTGTGGGGGGAGCGGGGTCTCCCAAGTGGGTGACACCCTAATAGAGGAGAAGGCAGAAGAAGTGGCCAAGTGAGGGGGGTGGTGGCAAGCAGAGAGGTCCAGGCTGGCAGAGGGTTGGGCGGGCCAGGGTTTGGGGGCTGGAGGATCTGAGAGAGGCCAGCGGAGGGCAATCCTCTCCCAGCACACTCCCAGGGCCTGCCATGGCGCCTGTGACGTCAGGCTGGCGATTTCTCTTCATTGCACACCCAGCACCAGCCACCGGATGTTTGCTTTAGCCAGGGCACTAGCTGGAGCCGGGGTGGATGGTGGTGAGCCAGGGCACAGGGGGGCTCCGGGGGAGGCGTTCCCAGCAGAACAGGGACCATGGTGAGGTGGACGAGGGTGCGGGCAACGGAAGAGGAGCTCAGATTTGGGGGTGATTTTGGAGGCAACGTATTTGTCCCCAGAGCTGTGACAAGACCACACGACGCCAGCGGGCACAAGACAACAAAGAGCCCCAAACACATAAATGGGTTGCCTCCTGTGTGGGAAAGATGAGGCACGCCCACTAAAGGAAGGGAGTGGCAGGAGGGCCTAGAGGGGAGCTAGGCGCCTAAAATCTGCAAGCTCTGGTGTCACTGGCCAGCACTTGACTCCTCTGTGGGGGTGCCTTTAGCTGCTGCCTGTCCCTCCCCCCACCTCCTGTCAGCTCCCTCTTCTGTACCAGGAGGCCAAGAAGCCTGGAACCCCCAGAGGGTCAACCTGTGCCGGGCACAAGCCCACTGGTGGCTGAGGAACCACCCCCATGTGGCTCCACGTCAATGGGGGCCCGGGAAGCATCGCAGGGGCATTGGGAGGCAGAAGGCACAGCTTTGAGCCCTGCAGGTGCTGCTGGCTGACTGTCCTGCCTCCTTCTGGTGCCACAGCTGCCAGGCCCCCAGCTTCTCCAGCTCCTGAGCCAGGAGCAGTTAACCTCGAGGTCAAGGCCCGGGGCTCCCCCTGCAAGACGCTCTCTTCTGAGGAGCCCCGGAGGCCAGCAGATGCCAAGTGGGGCCCAGGCTTCCTTCCCGGGGCAGCCGGTCCTCACAGGATGGCAGCCATCCTGCCTCGGGTCCATCTTCCCTCCCGACGGCCTGCCCCACTGATTCAGGCTCTACCCGCAGGTGCAGGGGGAGCCTCGCCAGGACTGTCCTTCTGCTCCAGCAAACAGGGCAGGGTGGAGGGGAGGGGGGTGGGGGGAGGGATAGGTGGAGGGCAAGGTCCCCACAATATGGACTGTCCCCCAGCTCCTGCAACCAGGAGGGCCAGGTCTCCACAATATACCCTGAGGAAAGTGGCGGTCAGCTTATGTGTGGGTTGGCTAGACGCTAGTCCCAAATTCAACCCCTGCTGCTCTAGGCATCTCTGTGAAGTGGTCTTGTTGTTGTTGTTAATCCTCACCTGAGGATATTTTTCCATTGATTTTAAAAAGAGTGGAAGAGAGGGAAAGACAGAGAGAAATATCGATGTAAGAGAAACACGATTGGTTGCCTCCTATACGTGCCCTGGGCCAGGGAGGAGCTTGCAACCCAGGTACATGCCCTTGACCGGAATCAAACTGGGACCCTTTGGTCTGCAGGCCAACGCTCTATCCACTGATCCAAACCGGCCAGAGCTCTGTGAGGTGGTCTGAGACGTGATTAACATCTGCAATCCATTAACTCTATGTAAAGAAGGTTTTCCTAAATAACCAGGGAGAACTGGGCCCATCATCTGAAAGGCTTAGGAGCATCAGAACTGAGGTGTCGCTGAGAAAGAAGAAACTTGGCCCTTGACCTACAACCTCAGCTCCTGCCTGGGCATTTCCATTGACTCTCTGGACTGTGGACGTGCTAGGAGCCTCCTAATGGCAGCAGCCAGTGCTGTGCAATAAAAAAAAATAATACACGGACACGCACATACATACAGCATACACACATGTATGTGTGTGTGTGCTTACGGGTTCTGTTTTCTGGTATGTCCCTGGCTGAGATGTAGTTCTCACTTCTGGCGGCTTGGTGGCCCTGGCTGAGCCTGTCCTGTCCTCGGGGAAACTTAATGCTAAAGTCAGCTCAGTGGTCTCCTAGGAAATCAGAGGCCGAGAGGATAACTTTTCCCAGAGGAGGGGGCTGTATATATGCAGGATAGGAAAGGGGTTTTATTTGTCAATGAATTGTTTTCCCACACGCTCTTCTGGAGTGTCTGCGTCTTTGAAAAGCAGATTCTAGGACGAACAAGTGCTGTCCTTCACCCTTTCATTGTTCCACAAGCTTTTCTAAGCACTCAGCCCCGTGGGCACTTGCTGGGCTGTATCTGAGGACATGGAGGTGACATGACTGAGCTGTCCCTGCCCTCACAGGTGTCCTAGTCCAGTGTGGGGAGGAGACTGTAAACACGTGTATCAGTTACCCACTGCCGCGTAACTAACGGCCCCCAAAGCCTAGGAGCAAAGAACAACCAACACTGACTATTCTCCATCACCAACGTCAGCAGCCACACGTCCCAGCTGGGGGCCCTGGTTCTGGGTCCCTTGGGGCTGCCATCAGGGGGCGCTGGCTGAGCTGCAGTCAGGGGAGACAGACAGAGCCCTTTTGTAACCTCATCTTAGAAGCAACCCCTCAACCCTTTGGCTGTACTTTGTTTTAAGCCAGTCACTATGTCCCAGGTCCCAGAGGCTGTGACCACCAGGAGGGGTCCCTGGTGGCCGCCCTGGAGGTTGCCTTTAGGAGCCCACGAGGTGAAGTGATGATGAATGTGACCATGGCTCCACCTGGTGGGAAAGGGTGGCAAACAATGGAGAATGTGACAAGGTGGGAGATTGCCTTGTAATAGTTTTTTTTAACATATATATATTTTTATTGATTTCAAAGAGAAAGGGAGAGGAAGAGGGGGAAGGGAGAGAGAGAGAGAGAGAGAGAGAGAGAGAGAGAGAGAGAGAGAGAGAAACATCAATGATGAGAGAGAATCATTGATTGGCTACCTCCTGTACACCCCACTCTGGGGATCAAGGCCAAAACCCCTTGAACAGAATCGAACCTAGAACCCTTCAGTCCTCAGGCCAACGCTCTATCCACTGAGCCAAACTGGCTGGGGCCCATTTGTAATAGTTTTGACTCCAGGTGGGTGGCCAGAAAACAACACAGGACACCCAGTTAAATGTACAAACTTGAATTTCAGAAAAACAACCAATACTTTTTTAGTATAAGGAAGTCATGCAACAGTGAGGACATACTTACACTAAAACTAGAAGCCATTCTAGTGCTAGAATGGGCTTTCCTTTGGCTGCCGACACCGCCTTTCCACTCCGGCCCAGCCCCTTTCCGCCAGGCCCTGCCTTCCCATGCTGCCCAGAGTCCCTGAGAGACACGGGTGGTGGGAGATGGGGGGGGAGGGGGCAGTGGGGCAGAATGCCTGTCACTCAGCCCCTGTGTATGCAAATTAACTGCCATCTTTGTTTGGCTAATTTGCCTATCACTTCTGATTGGCTGATAGCATAGCTGAGGTTCAGTCAATTTACATGTTTGTCTATTATTAGATAAGATTAACTCGTTGAATGCCTGGGAGGGGTCACCCAGAAGGCCGACGCTCCCAGGCCTGAGCTCAGCAGAGGGCTGGTGTGGCCGGTGAGTAATGGGACCCCAGGACATCCCGAGCCTGAGCCTGTGGGTGTGTGGCGCTGCCTGGCAGAAGGAAATGGGCTTCTGTGACTATGGAAAGGCTGCTAAGATGGAGAGTGTGTTCTGAATGAGCAGGTGAGCCCTTTGTGCACACAATGGGCTTTATACGCGTAATGGGTGGAACTGTGTTTCCCAAAAAGACGTGCTGAAGTCCTATTTCCCAGACCTCAGAATGTGGCCTGATTTGGAAAAAGGGTTGTTGCAGGTTTAATTAATTAAATTAAATTAAGGTTCTTGTCCTGGCTGGTTGCTCAGTGGTTAGAGCATTGGCCCAAGGACTGAAGGGTCTCGGGTTCAATCCCCAGCCCTGGTCAGAGCCTGTGACAGAGGCAAGCAATCGATGTATTTCTCCCACATTGATGTCTCTCTCTCCCTCCCTCCTTTCCTCCCTTCATTCTCTCTAAAAAAAAAAGCAATCAGGTAAGGATTAACCAAAATAAAAATAAAGTGAGGTACTAGTGGAGCAGGGCGGTTGTTAATCCAAGAACTGGTGTTCTTCTAAGACAGTGGTTCTCAACCTTCCTAAGGCCGCGACCCTTGCATACAGTTCCTCATGTGGTGGTGACCCCCAACCATGAAATTTTGCTACTGTTATGTATCATGATGTAAATATCTGCATTTTCCGATGGTCTTAGGCGACCCCTGTGAAAGGGTCATTCGACAGGGGTTGAGAAGCGCTATTCTAAGAAGATACAAGGGGAAAGAATCCAAGATGGCGGCATGGGTAAACACCTACACTGCTGCCTCGCACAACAATTTCAAAACTACAACTAAAAGACAGAATGGACATCATCCAGAACCACAAGAAAGCTGGCTGAGTGGAAATTCTACAGCTAGAGGGAAAGAGAGGGGCTCACGAAGACCCAGAAGAGCTGCAAAAAGCTGAGGTACGAAGACCCGCGCTTGGAGAAAGCAGGTGCTGGAGTACCTGGCTGACTTTCTCTGGAGGGAGGGAAATGGAGATTCTCAAAGGCATTGAACCCCTTATCCTACGACATAAACCCCAGATCCAGCCGAAACTCATATGGGGGAAGTTAGGACTGTGAAGGGGAGAGGTGCATAGAAGTTTAGGGGAGTCGCAAGGGATCAGAGGTCTGGTGGCGCGCACAGCGCTGTGCCCAGAGGACCGACTGCTGATTGTGCCGCTAGCTTTCACAAGTGGGCAGGAGACAGACCCTCCCAACTGTGCCACTTCTGACTCCACTAAGCCCCAGTTTCGGGTGAAACCCTGGGGACCTAGACTCCTATGGTCCTGGAGCACAGGGGAGCCGGAAAGGCAGCAGTTTAAAGGCACTGTGCAGGCGCACAAGGACTGCTCCAGCGATTACCTAGTCACGTGAGACTCAGGGGCCATGGCGGGCCGACTGGAAGGCAAGGCGGTCCCTTAAGCCCTGAGACTCCACGCATCCTAAGCTGAACAGAGAGGCTTCTGCGGTTTTGCAAGTCTTGTATCCCTCCCTTCCTCTCTGAAGCGCTCACCACCACCACCACCACCACCCATCCAGCTAGTCTTTCGGTGGAGATCGGAGCCAGGACAGAGATCCCCAGAGATTCTGCAGAGAGTGCGGCATTATACCCTCCCTCTCTCAGCACACGTGTGGACACTGTGTTCCAGGCACTGGGTGCTATGCTCTCTACACTGTCCATCCTCTTTGCAGCCTCTTACAGAGGGACTTATGCCTTCTCCCACTTTCTGCAGATGAAGACTCTAAAATCAGAGAGGTTAAGTCTCTTTCCCCAGACCACACAGCCAGAAACTGGAGGAGTCATGAACTATTTTTTAATACATTTTTATTGATTTCAGAGAGAAAGGAAGAGGGAGAGATTGGAACATCAGTGATGAGAGAGAATCATTGATTCTATATGTCCCTCACTGGGGCTCAAGCCCACAACCAGGCATGTGCCCTGACCAGGAATTGACCTGTGACCTCCTGGTTCATAGGTCGATGCTCAATCACGGAGCCACACTGGCCAGGCAAGCCATGAATTATTTAGACCCAGACCTCTCTGACTCCAGGCAGAGAACTATTTCAGTGTAGAACTGTGTCAGGACTCGAAAGGCTCCTAATCTACCCTTAAGAGAGACTATCCAGCCCTGGCCGGTGTGGCTCGATGCCTGTGGTTAGAGCTTGGGCCTGTGCACCTGAAGGTCCGTGTTCAACTCCCTGTAAAGGTTGTGTACTTGTGCTCAGAAGGCAACCAATCAATGTTTCTCCCTCTCCATCCCCCCTCCACTCTCTCTAAAAAAAAAAAACAATGGGAAAAATCCTCAGGTGAGGATTAACAAATAACAATAACAATAATAATGATCTCTATTATAAAAGGCCTGTGGCTGTCACACCCTCATGTGGAACTACTAACAACTGGCCCCAGCAGGTGCTGGAGCACCTCTTGGTCCCTCCCCTGGCCCAGGAGCCACTCAAGGTTCTCACGGCTCCGTGGGCTCACATGGGACTTGCAAGGGGCTGGCAGCTCTCAGGGCTCTCGCAGGGCGGGTCTGGGTCTCCCATGATTTTGCACACTGGGCCTCTAGTAATAAATAAGAGACTATCCAGTACCAATTGGGTTTGTCAGCCAGAGGGTCACCAAAGTCGTGGCAAATCTGAGCTCTTGTTATGCGTTGTTCTCGGTTAAGCACTTGTGAGGTGTCATCTCACCAGCTCCTCCTGGAGAACATTTATTCTTGTGCCTCTTTCACAGAGGAAGAGACTGAGGCTCAGAGAGCCCATTAAATTCCCAAGATCACACCATTGGCAAGTGCTGGGACCAGGTTTATGCACTCACACCTTCCTGACTCCAAAGCTTCACTCTTCTCCATTACACTATCCAGGACAAAAGATAGGCGTTGGATGTGAGGGTGGGCCTGATTCTGTACAGGAAGTGCTTTCTGGGCCCAGATAACAACCAGCTGGCGGCTTCTGCTTCTTTTTTTGTTCCAGTTCATTTATTGTTGCGAAACAGATCACCCCCAAAACCTGGGAGCTTTAAACATTTCTCTTGCTCACTAGTCCACACCATGGAGAAAGCTCCACATCACGTCTGCTGGATAGCATCTGAATCTGCTTGCAGGACACACTCTTCGAAAGCTGTCTTCCCCAAGCTCAGCTGGCGCTAAGGGCTGGAGGCCTCATTTCCTCTCCACATGGGCTTTCCTCTGGCTGCTTGTGCTTCCTCACAGCAGGGCGGCTGGCATCTGAGAACAAGCATCCCAGGAGAGCAACAAGGAAGGCTGGGACATTTTCACTTCTGCTCTATTCACCGAGGCTGTCACCTAGGCCCACCCACATTCCAAAGAAGGGGACACAGACTCCGGGCCTTGATGCAGAAGTGGCATGGCTCTAGAAGACCGCATGCGATGCGGGACATTGTGCAGCCATTTTGGGAATGCAACCTGCCGAACTCCTACAGGCAGCGCAGGGTGGAATGGATTCCCTTTGGGCCGGTCTCTCTGGGAAGAGGGGGTGTTACTGTGGGACGATGGGGGTGGAAGACCCTGCATAGCCTTGACCTTGCAGCTCTAAGAAGCCAAGAATCTAAGAATTGTTTTAAAGACAAAAAATGTCATTTGGGCAGAGTATCTCTTTGTGGGAGGGATGTTTAAGGATCCAGGGGGTCTGAATCTGCATTTTATTGAATGCTTTACCGAAATCCCCAGATAACCTAGCACATGGTCAGCAAACTGCGGCTCTTTGGCCCTTTGAGTGTGGCTCTTCCACAAAATACCACGACCTGGGAGAGTCTATTTTGAAGAAGTGGCATTAGAAAAAGTTTAAATTTTAAAAGTTTGGCTCTCAAAATAAATTTTAATCGTTGTACTCTTGATATTTGGCTTTGTTGACTAAAGAGTTTGCCGACCACTGACCTAGTGGGTTATTCTGGAGGCAAACAGCAGCAAGTCAAAATCCCCGCCTGTGGTGCCTGGCAGGGAGGTGCCGAACCCCAGCTTGCCTACTCTGTGCACCCCTGTCCATTGCAACCTCGTTTGTTTTGTTTTGTTTTGTTTTGTTTGTTTGTTTGTTTGTTTTAATGTATTTTGATTGAATTCAGACAGGAAGGGAGAGGGAAAGAGAGAAACATCAATGAAGAGAGAGAATCATGGATCGGCTGCCTCCTGCACGCCCTCTACTGGGGATGGAGCCCACAACCGGAGCCTGTGCCCTGACCGGAATCAAACCACAGCCTCCTGGTTCTTAGGTCAATGCTCAACCACTGAGCAACCCCAGCCATTTCCTTACTTGTAAAACGGGCATCAGTGGGGATCAGGTGAGGCCTGAGGGGCCAGATGATGGGCCAGAGCAGGATCCAGAGCAAGAACCAGTGTCTGTGCTGCTGGTGGGCGCCTCAGGCCGCTGTGGCTGGCACCCACTTCCCTCCCGGAGCTTCCCCCTGGCCTGTGGGGACATGAGCCGCTACAACTGGCGCAGACAGCTCCCGGTCGCTGTCCCCTCCGAATCCTCCACCAGCCGGGCTGTCACCACATCCGTGCACCCCACCACGACACACACAAGGAGCCCACCGAGCACAAAGCCACCCCCTGAGGGGGCTGGCGGCCGTGACCTTCTTTCCAGGAGGGAGAAACAGCGGCAGAAACCTGTGCTGAGCCCCAGGCACCGTGCTCTCACAGCTGCAGACAGGAAGGCCGACCCACGGAAGCGTCTTTGCTAAATGTGGTCCCTGCCATTGCTATGGGGGGGCAGGGCCAGTGACGGGCTTGAGGTTAGGCTGTCCTCCATTTCCGGGGGAAGAAACGATGGGGCTACAATCTGTATGAAGACAGAAAGGCACTGGGGACAGCCGCTCCTCTGAAGAGCTCCGTGCCCCTGCCCGGCCCTGGCTCGGGTGAGCATCCACCTTGATGCAGGTCCCGGCAGATTCCCCGCAGGGCACAACCCCACGTCGGGCTCAGTCCCCAGGAGGGGGGCATGCAGGAGACAGCAGATCACTGCTTCTCTCTCACTGTTGATGTTTCTCTCTCTCTCTCCCTTTCCCTTCCTCTCTGAAACCAATAAAAAATATATTTTTTTAAAAAACACACAAATCTGCTCATCTAAAAGAAAGAAGGAAGGGAGGAAGGGAGGAAGGGAAGGAGGGAGGGAAAGAGGGAGGAAAAAGAAAGAAGAAAGAAAGAAAGAAAGAAAGAAAGAAAGAAAGAAAGAAAGAAAGAAAGAAAGAAAGAAAGGAAGGAAGAAAGAGGGAGAGAGGGAGGGAGGGAGGGAGGGAGGGAGGGAGGGAGGGAGGAAGGAAGGAAAGAAGGAAGGAAGGAAGGAAGGAAGGAAGGAAGGAAGGAAGGAAGGAAGGAAGGAAGGAAGGAAGAAAAGGGTTCAGACTGGATGGTTCTGGTGGCAATCTGTGCGGAAATGAAGTCCAAAGCAAGCGGGTGAAGGTCTGGTGAGAACTGACGTTCACCGGGTGTTGGAGTGTCTGCCCACCAATGACTCATCAGTTACAGAGTGAAAAGGAGTCATTTACGGCGCAAAGCCTCTCCATCACCAGGAATGGGACAAACTGCCTATCTGCATTCTGGTGAGCTGCAGGAAAACCGGAATTCCTGCTGTGACATCACCTTTTTATTTTTTCCCAAATGTAGTCCCTTATTCAATCTGGGCCGCCACAAACACCGACAGAACGTGCAGGGATATTTTTCTCTCACAGACATCACCTTTTTAAAGTTAAAAAGGTACAACCTGAATTTAGTCACAAGAAAACATCAGACAAACCCGACTTGACAGACATTGTACAAATAACTGACATGAAATTTCCCAAGATGTCCACGTGGTCGAACAGAAGAAAGACAGAACTAACACAATAGGACCACGAAAATGTGATCCTGGCTGTGTGGCAAAACAAACACAGCCCTAACTGGTTTAGCTCAGTGGACAGAGCGTCGGCCTGTGGACCAAAGGGTCCCAGGTTTGATTCTGGTCAGGGGCACATGCCTGGGGTTATGGGCTTCAACCCTAGTAGGGGGCATGCAGGAGGCAGCCAATCAATGATCCTCTCTCATCATTGATGTTTCTATCCCTCTCTCTCTCTCCTTTCCTCTCTAAAATCAATAAAAATATATTTATTTTAAAAAATAAGCCCCAACTGGTTTGGCTCAGTGGACAGAGCGTCAGCCTGCAGACTGAAGTGTCCCGGGTTTGGTTTTGGCCAAGGGCACATGCCTGGGTTGCAGGCTTGACCCCCAGTAGGGGGCGTGCAGGAGGCAGCCTATCCATGATTCTCTCTTATCATTAATGTTTCTCTTTCTCTCTCTCCCTCTCCCTTCCTCTCTGAAATCAATAAAAAACAAATAAAACATAGACATGGGAAGTAACGCGTGGTCACTCTGTTCTCAGAGCTTCCGTTCAGGGTGTCTGAACACAGGCTTCCTCTTTAACCACTGCCGGCCAACGTGCACATGCCATTGGCTGGCCAGATACTTCAAGACATGTGCAGTGGGTGACGACGGCTCAGAAGAAATCCTGGAGACAGAAACAGAGCACCTTTAAGAAATGTTGCATCACGATGGCACGCAGAATGACATCTTGAAAAGCAACAACTTGGAGAATCCAAGATGGCGGCATAGGTAAACACCTACACTGCTGCCTCGCACAACAATTTCAAAACTACAACTAAAAGACAGAGCAGACACCATTCAGAACCACAGGAAAGCTGGATGAGTGGAAATTCTACAACTAGAAGGGAAGAGAGGGGCTCACAGAGACCCAGAGGAGCTGCAAAAAGCTGAGGTCCAAAAACGTGCGTGTAGAGAGAGCAGGTGCTGGAGTACCTGGCTGGCTTTCTCTGGCGGAAGGGAAACAGAGACTCTCAAAGGCATGAACCCCTTATCCTAGGACACTAAACCCCAGATCCAGTAGAAACTCATACGGGGGGGGGAGTTTGGACTGTGAAAAGGGAGAGGTGCACGGAAATTTAGGGGAGTCGCAAAAGATCAGAAGTCTGGTGGCCCGCACAGCACTGCGCACAGAGGACAGACTGTTGATTGTGTCACTGGTTTTCACGAGTGGGCGGGAGACAGATCCTCCCACTGTGCCACTTCTGACCCCACTAAGCTCCAGTTTCAGGTGAAGCCCTGGGGACCCAGACTCTTGTGGTCCCGGAGCGCAAGGGAGCCGGAAAGGCAGCGGTCTAGAGACACTGCGGCTGGCGCGCGCTCACACAAGGACCGCTCTAGCAATTACCCAGTCATGTGAGACTCGGAGGCCGTGGAGGTTGAGCCGACTGGAAGGCAAGGCGGTCCCTTAAGCCCTGAGACTCCACCCATCCCAAGCTCAATAGAGAGGCTTCTGCGGTTTTGCAAGTCTGGTATCATAAGGCTGAAGCCAACACAGAAGTTCTCCCGGCATAGTGAAAATGCCGAGTCAAGGGAAGGGATCACAAACAAAAGAAATGGAGCAAAACAAACGACTGGATATAGAGTTAAAAACCACGCTTATAAGGTTTTTCAAGAATATGCTAGAAGAGATGGATAAATTTAACGAGACCCAAGAGGGGATGAAAAAGACCCAAGTAGAGATGAAAAAGAACCAACTAAAATTTAAATATACACTGACTGAATTAAAAAATATTATACAGAGGCCTAACAGCAGACTAGAGGAAGACAAGAATCAAGTCAAAAATTTGAAATATAAAAAATCAGAAAACACTCAACTGGAAAAGTAAGAAGAGAAAAGAATCCAAAAATGTGAAGATAATGTAAGGAGCCTCTGGGACAGCTTCAAGTGTACCAACATCAGAATTATGAGGGTGCCAGAAGAAGAGAGAGAGCAAGATACTGAAAACCTATTCAAAGAAATAATGACTGAAAACTTCCTACATCTGGTAAAAGAAATAGACTTACAAGTCCAGGAAGCACACAGAACCCCATATAAAAGGAGTCCAAAGAGGACCACACCAAGACACATCATCATTAAAATACCAAGAGCAAAAGACAAAGAGAGAATATTAAAAGCAGCAAGAGAAAAACAGTTCATTACCTACAAGGGAGCACCCATACAACTATAAGCTGTTTTCTCAACAGAAATGATGCAGGCCAGATGGGAGTGGCAAGAAATATTCAACGTGATGAATAGCAAGAATCTACAACCAAGAATACTCTATCCAGCTAAGCTATCATTCAGAATTGAAGGGCAGATAAAGAGCTTCACAGAGAATAAAAAGCTAAAGGAGTTCATCAACTCCAAACCAGTATTATATGAAATGCTGAAAGGTACTCTTTTAGAAGAGGAAGAAAAAAAAGGTAAAAGACAAAAAATTATGAACAAATACATATCTATCAACAAGTGAATCTAAAAATTAAGTGAATTAAAAATTTGATCAACAGAATAAACTGGTGAATATAATCGAATCAGAAGCATGGAAAGGGAGTGGACTGATAATTCTCAGGGGGAAAGGAGTGAGGGGTGTACAGGGAGAGACTGGACAAAAATCATACACCTATGGATGAGGTCAATGGGAGGGAGGCAAGAGCAGAGGGAAGGGTGGGAATTGGGTGGAGGGGAGCTATGGAGGGGAAAAAAGAGAAACAAATGTAATAATCTGAATAATAAAGATTTAATTTAAAAAATAATGAAAATGGTATTTTTAAAAAAAATAAAAAATAAATAAATAAGAAAAGGAAAGCAACAACTCAGCCTGGCTGGGTGGCTCAATGGGTTGGCTCATTGTCCTCTACACCAAAAGGTGGCGGGTTCAATCTCTGGTTGGAGGCAACCAATCAATGTTTCTCTCTCACATCAATGTTTCTCTCTCTCTCTCCCTTCCTCTCTCTAAATAGCAATTTTAAATGTTTTAATAAAATAAAGGTACATAGAGAATCCAAGATGGCGACATAGGTAAACACCTACACTGCTGCCTTGCACAACAATTTCAAAACTACAACTAAAAGACAGAACGGACATCATCCAGAACCACAGGAAAGCTGTCTGAGTGGAAATTCTACAACTAAAAGGAAAGAGAGGGGCTCACAGAGACCCAGAGGAGCTGCAAAAAGCTGAGATATGGAGACACGTGTGTGGAGAGAGCAGGTGACAGAGTACCTGGCTGGCTTTCTCTGGCGAAGACTCCCAACAGCATTTGAACCCCTTATCCTACGACACTTAACCCCAGATCCAGCCGAAACTCATACAGGGAGTTTGGACTATGAAAAGGGAGAAGTACATGGAAATCTAGGGGAGTCCAAAAGGGCAGATGTCGGGCAGCGCACACAGCACTGGGCGCAGAAGACCGACTGCTGATTGTGCTACTGGCTTTCACAAGTGGGCGGGAGACAGCTGTGCCACTTATAACTCCACTAAATCTTAGTTCCAGGCGAAACCCTGGGGACCCAGATTCATATGGTCCTGTAGTGCAGGGGAGCCGGAGGGGCAGCAGTCTAGAGGCACTGCGAGAGTGCGCACGGGTGCACACAGGGACTGCTCCAGCGATTACACAGTCACATGAGACTCAGGGGCGGTGGAGGGTGGGCCAACTGGAAGGCCAGGTGGAGACTCCACCCATCCCAAGCTCAACAGAGAAGCTTTTGCACTTTTGCAAGTCTGGTATCATAAGGCTGAAGCCAACACAGAAGTTCTCCCGGCATAGTGAAAATGCCGAGACAAGGGAAGGGATCACAAACAAAAGAAATGGAGGGGGGGAAAAGACTGGATATAGAGTTCAAAACCACACATCTAAGGTTTTTCAAAAATATCCTAGAAAAGTTGGATAAAGTTAGCGAGACCCAAGAGGAGATGAAAAAGAACCAACTAGAGATGGAAAAGGACCAACTAGAAATTAAACATACACTGACTGAAATAAAAAATATTATACAGAGACCTAACAGCAGACTAGGGGAAGGCAAGAATCAAGTCAAAACTTTGAAATATAAAGAATCAGAAAACACTCAACTGGAAAAGTAAGAAGAGAAAAGAATCCAAAAATGTGAAGATAATGTAAGGAGCCTTTGGGACAGCTTCAAGCGTACCAACATCAGAATTGTGGGGGTGCCAGAAGAAGAGAGAGAGCAAGATACTGAAAACCTATTCAAAGAAATAATGACTGAAAACTTCCCACATCTGGTAAAAGAAACAGACTTACAAGTCCAGGAAGCACACAGAACCCCATACAAAAGGAATCCAAAGAGGACCACACCAAGACACATCATCATTAAAATACCAAGAGCAAAAGACAAAGAGAGAATATTAAAAGCAGCAAGAGAAAAACAGTTCATTACCTACAACGGAGCACCCATACGATTGTCAGCTGATTTCTCAACAGAAATGATGCAGGCCAGATGGGAATGGCAAGAAATATTCAACGTGATGAATAACAAGAACCTACAACCAAGAATATTCTATCTAGCAAAGCTATCATTCAGAATTGAAGGGCAGATAAAGAGCTTCACAGAGAAGAAAAAGCAAAATGAGTTCATCAACTCCAAACCAGTATTATATGAAATACTGAAAGGTACTCTTTTAGAAGAGGAAGAAGAAAAAGGTAAAAGACTAAAAATTATGAACAACAAATATATATCTATCAACAAGTGAATCTAAAAATTAAGTGAATTAAAAATTTGATCAACAGAATAAACTGGTGAATATAATCGAATCAGAAGCATGGAAAGGGAGTGGACTGATAATTCTCAGTGGGAAAGGGGGAAGGGGGTACAGGGAGTGACTGGACAAAAATCATACACCTATGGACTCATCAATTGGGGGGAAAAGTAAGGGTAGAGGGAGGGGTGGGAGCCGGGTGGAGGGGAGCTATGGAGGGGAAAAAAGAGAGACAAATATAATAATCTGAATAATAAAGATTTAATTTTAAAAAAATAAAATTTGATCAACAGAAAAATAAATATAAATAAAATAAAGGTACATAGAACAATCACTAAAATATAATGCAAGGTAGAGTTTAAAAAAATCAGTCATCAATAGCAAAGAGCACATTTGGAGCACCGGGCTTAGTTTCTTAAAAAAAAAAAAACAAAAAAAAAAAAAAAAAAAAAAAAAAAAAAAAAAAAAAAAAAAAAAAAAACCTTACATTGATTTCAGAGCAGAAGGGAGAGGGAGAGAGAAACACCCATAATGAGAGAGAATCATTGATTGGCTGCCTCCAGCACATCCCCCTCCTGGGGATCAAGCCTGAAATCCTAGGCAGATGCCCTTGACTGGCATCTAACTGGGACCCTTCAGTCCGCAGGCCGACACTCTATCCACTGAGCCAAACAGGCTGTGCAGTGCTTAGTTCCTAACATCATTCTCCAACAAATGGAGCCAGTGCTCCTTGGAGAAATGTCTGTTCTCAGAACGGAGCAGGAAATATACAAGATGTGTCTGGGGCATCTTATAGTGCTGGGAAAATAAGAAAGTGCTAAGCCGCGCATGTACACACACACACACACACACACACACACATACACACACACACGACGAGGTGTGCCCAGTGATATAGGAGCCAACTGAAAGAGTATCCCACGGTCAAAGCCAGAACAATTTGAGCAACAACATAAACATTGGATTATAAGCCATAGCATAAAATAAACACCCACAAGTCCACACTGATTAAAAACCATTAGAGTGAAAAATAAACAAATGGGGGAGAATAGACAGATTTCCTGTGCTGAGGATTTCCTGATGCAAACAGCATTCTCTTGAGGATGGGAAGCCAATTGCTCCACTTTAAAGCATGGACTATGTGGAGTGACTTCCTACCAGAGTAGCACAGTGTGGGGTGGGGAAGGGAGGGGTGCAGGCGGGGGAGCGGGGAGAAAAACTTACACTGAAGAAATCTGATAAATACAATTATCAAGGTGAACATTATGGGGTCAGTCACCTTGGCCTTCTCTGTGTCAGTACCCTTCATATCATGGAATGAGAAGGACACTTTATCTGTCTTCTCCTGAAAACCACAATCCCAGGCTAACCAGGAGAAAAAGGTCAGACAGACACCACATGGGAGACATTCTACAGATGCATGTCAAACTCAAAGGCTAACACGGGCCAAATAAACGAGGTGTAAGTGTGTGTGGGCCGCAAAAAATCAAAAGCTTCAATTTTCATAGAAACGTAGGTTTATTTCCATAGAGACATCCAGAATACAAAGGGCTGAAACAAATGGGTCATCATGAACATAAAATAATCGACAACAAATAATCCATTTGAATCACGCTTTGATCATGAAACAACCAGAATGGGCCAGAAGACATGGCAAAGTAATTTTGCTTCATGATAATGCACCTTCACACACTTCAAAACCATTTATACACGTTAAAAGATCTTGCCTGGGCCAAAACTGGTTTGGCTCAGTGGATAGAGCGTTGGCCTGTGGACTGAAAGGTCCCAGGTTCGATTCCGGTCAAGGGCATGTACCTTGGTTTCAGGCACATCCTCAGTAGGGAATGTGCAGGAGGCAGTTGATTGATGTTTCTCTCTCCTCAATGTTTCTAACTCTCTATCTCTCTCCCTTCCTCTTTGTAAAAAATCAATAAAACATATTAAAATAAAAAAAATTTTTAAAAGATGCCTGGGAAGTATGAACCCACCTGCCGTGTTCACCAGACCTTGCTCCTTCAGAGGACCACTTGTTCTGATGATGCACTTTCTCAGCAGCACTTCAAAACATATGAAGAAGTGGAAAACTGGGTCTCTGAATGGTTTGCCTCAAAACAAGAGTTTTATTGGGATGCTATCCACAAATTACCTGAAATATAGGGGAAATGTGTAGTTAGCGATGGACATTACTTTGAATAAAGCAGTTTTTATGTTTCTCTTGAAATTATCATGTTTTCTTTATTTTTAAATTTCTTTATTGATTAAGGTATTACATATGTGTCCTTATTCCCCCACTATCTCCTCATGTTTTCTTTTAATACAAAATCCGCACTATTAATTGGTACACCTGGTAACCACTTCTAACTGCAGAAAGATCGGGAAATGTAATTTTCATTCGCGATGGCAATGTGCCCAGCGCAGTGTCCGGAAGAGAGGGAGAGTGGACAGTGGAAGACAAGTACAGTCTCTGCCACAGGTATCGGAGTGGTGTTGAGGAGTGTAGAGTTTTCAGCCAGACTGCTTGGGTTCAAATCCTGATTCTACCTCCTACTGTGTGACCAAGCCACGTCTCTTCTCTGTTCGAGAGCAGAAAAGCCTGCCCTCACAAGTGGGGCTCAGTTGGTTGGAGTCTCGTCCCAAGTACCGAAAGGTGGCGGTTAATTCCTAGTCATGGCACATACCCAGGTATCAGGTTCGATCCCTGCTGGGAGCACATATGGGAGGCAGCTGATCACTGTTTCTCTTTCTTTTCTCTCTCTCAAAAAAAAAAAAAAAAAAAATCAATAAAAAATAAAAGAGCACTATGTCCAGCGGCATGAATCAGGGATTGCACGTGGACCCATGAACCAAGAAGTCACAGTTTGATTCCCTTCTATTCTAAATAAGTGGGGGGGGGGGGAGGAGGGGGGGTCTGAACTCCAACAGACAAATTGTCTTGGCTAATCTTGCACATGCCCAGGTTGGAGATCGATCCCCAGTATGGAGAGTGCAGGAGGCAACCGATCAATGATTCTCTCTCATAATTGATGTTTCTATCTCTCTCTTTCCCTCTCCCTTCTTCTCAAATCAATAAAAATATTTTTAAGAGTACCATTTCAGCCTATCTTTAAAAACAGACAAAAAAAAAAAAAAAACAGAAAAGACTTTCACCTGTTCGGTCTGATCTAATTCCAGTGGCAATAAAACTGTCTCATCGGGTGGAAAATGGAAGTAGCAAGCCCATAGGAGGTCATGAGAATTAAATGAGCTAATGCGTGCAAAGGGCTTGAAACAGAGGAAGTGCTCAAAGGCCTTAGTAGTTGTAGAGGTATCATCCAGTAGCTCTAAGTAATTCAGATCTGCCTGAGGATGCTGAGAATCAGAGAGAGAAAGAGAGGGAGAGAGGAACAGGAAGAGAGAGAGAGAGAGAGAGAGAGAGAGAGAGAGAGAGCCTGCCTTCCTTTGCTTATTTGCTCAGCAAATGTTGAGTGGGTCCTTGGCCTTCTCTTGTGTCAGAGCCAGTGTTGATGACCAAGTCAGAGTTTCTCTCTCAGGAATTCTTTGGTTTCAGGTGACAAATTCAACTCAAATGAGACAAAAGAGGACTTTAAATGGCTCGTGTACTCAAGATTCTGGCATGCTGGGGTGCAGGCGTCCTCACAAGAGTACCAGAACCAGGGAAGGGAATAGCAACAGGCCTTCCTCAGGCCATCCTTCTTTGTTTACTCCGGGTCAGTTTTATTCTCTCCTCAGGTCCAAACCACACCACAGAGAGCTCTGAACTTATTCCTTCACAGCCTCACCCCCATCCAAAATACAGATCCAAAAACTGAGGAAAATCCTCTCATTGACTGTGAGTGGGACATAATGATTGACCCAGCTTAACTCACTTGTCCTTCCCTCAGCCAATCACAGTGAGGAGAGGAAGGACATGTAAGCAAATGGCAGCTTCTATTCTAAACTAGAGGCCCGGGGCATGAAATTTGTGCAGGGGGGTGTGGGTGGGGGGGTCAGCCCAGGCTGCACCCTCTTCATTCCAGGACCCCTCAGGGATCAGGCCCAAACCAGCAGTTGGACATCCCTCTCATAATCTGGGACCACTGGCTCTTAACGGCTCACCTGTCTGCTTGCCAGGTCACCCCTAACTGCCCTCCCCTGCTGGTCTGGTCACCCCTAACCGCCTCTGCTTCAGCCCCCACCACCATGGTTTTTCCAGAAGGATGTCCAGAAGATGTCTGGTCTCATTAGCATATTACCCTTTTTTAGTATAGATAAGGAGGGTGGCATCTCTGAGCTCCAATAAACAAATTGTCTTGGCTAACCTTATCATTAATTATTTTCTCTCTTATTGCTGGAACCTTGGAACAAGGAATGCAAGATTCAGGAATGAAAGAGACAGGAAAGTGGTTGTAAAGTATGGTCTCCAAAGCCCAGCTAAGCACAGGTCCCTCACTCTTGCTTAGTGAATGATCGGCTGAATTAATTCCATTCCTAAAGCCTGTTTGGGGAGGGCCCCAATTTCATAGACCAGGAGCAAAGCGGGGAAAGGGGCCCGGCCACCCGTGGAGAGCATCTCAGAACGCAGACACCGCCCGCGGAGTGGGGTGGGGAGGGGAAGACAAAACCTGGAAGACCCTCCACCTCCCAGGGCCCAGTTGGGGGCGAGGTTTCAGGCCACAGCATTTTGGATTGCACCATCTTTCACCTGCTAGAGGGGAGATCCGAGAAGTTCCTAGAACCTTCCACCGGTCGTTTACCACTTTAACCACAAAGACGATGTATTTATTTCTCTAGAAGCTATACGGTTGAACCCTTAATCTCGTTTCGCCTCAACCCCTCCACGCGGCCACACATTTCAGGTTCCCCCCTCGCCCCCATGCAGTGGCTCTTCCCAGTTTGACGCATTGCAGGGAAGGTCGGACCAATCGCCTCTACGCTCTCATTTCCTCCGTGGCCTGGGTCC
>PVJN01017861.1:8944-39952 GCA_004026805.1 Lasiurus borealis
CTCTGTAAAAAATCAATAAAATATATTTAAAAAAAAAAAAAAAACGGGGAGGGCCCAGGTGGTAAACTAGATGTTGGTCAGGGATGCCAAGGGCTGGGAAATACCTGGAACTGTTCTGTGATCCCTGGGCAGCGAGGGTTGAAGGGGGCTGGGAGCAGCAGCCAGATCTCTTCACATCATCAGGGGAGAGGGGCCAAGTGCCAGCCTGAAGTTGGTCACATGTGCCAAGGCCTTGGGCCTACTCAGATGTTATCAAGTGAGACAGGGCAGGTAGGGTCCCTTAAGAAGCAGGACCTGTGTATGTCCTCTGGGGGAGGGGCCAGGTGCCAGAGGTAAGTCAGTCAAGTGATCCAACAGTGCTCCACACACCAGATGGCCCTGGTTACATCATCAAGGGGGACGGCCAGGTGGACAGCCAGAAGCCATGATGTAACCGCCAGGTTGGACTTGCCCAGGTCAACACATACAGAAAGGTCAGAAGAGTGAATACTTGAGGCCCAGTCAACAGCTGGAGGTGTTCTAGTGGATAGGCATGTGGGGGCAGCTAATTCGGAGGAGGGTCACAAGGGGTCGCCAAAGCCCCACAACCCTGTGGTCCAGCCCCGCCGCCTCCATGGCATCAAGAAGGTCCATGTCCTCAAGGTAGGTTCTTTGCCATGAGTGAGGGGGATAGCTGGCCCTCAGGGCGCCCCACCCACTAGTGACATGGGAGGAGACTGAAGTTGGCCTCAGAAGGGAAACAGTTGTCTGGGGTTTAACACAGCTCTGGCCTGAATTTCAAAGCCCTCAGTCTGTTATGTCTGGTTCAAAGGCCAAAACATCTAGAACAGAGACTCTGTGAGAATGTAGGAAACAGGGAATTTCCTTCTTACCAGTCTGCAATGACAGGTTTATTATTTCTCCTGATGATTTTTAATATTTCTACTTCTCACAAACTCTTATTTCAAATTATTCAAGTTTTTTCTATGATGATACAAGCTGTCTCCATCCCGTACTGCATTTCCTTCTGGGCCTTCACTGGAGAAGGCTTCAAAACCATATGTCCAGTAACTCTTGGTCCATGAAAATCAGTTATATTTCTGTGAATAATAATAACAGTAATAAATCCAGCTTCTTCCCCTCACTCAATCCAACAGTCATCTCCAGATATATGGGTAGTTTCCCATCAGCGTTCCCCTCTGTCGCTGCTGTAGGCAATCCACATGGGCAATGGAGATTCTGCATTTCCTGGGAAGTTCTTGTAAAATCTCCTAAAAGTGGTCCCAATAAATAAAATATTGCTAAATTAGCCTCAGTTATAATTAAAGATTTTTTTCCTGTCAAAGATTCCATTGAATAAATGAAATCAGAAACATATACACATATTTTGTATATGAATAAAATACACATTTTGGATGTTATATGTGTAAGGGAGAGCCCAGCACCCTGTGACCACAGTGATCTCCCAGGGGAAGGGGAGAGGAAGGCTGAGAGTGAAGGATTTCTCTCAGAATTAAAATTTCCTTTCCTGTGAGAAATTCTATGGTAGGAATGCTCTACAATCACCGGCTTCTGAGCCCCAACATCACTGATAACATTAGACTTAGAAAACAGGTTAATCACCTTCCATCATCATTTCAACATACGAATGATTCTGTACACATTCATGATCACTGCTTTTATTTCCTGTCTTTTCTCCATTCAAAGCCATGACTATTTCCGATGTAACTATTTGGGTTTTCGACAATATTCCATGGGCTTGCCTAAAGGAAGCATTTGCATCTGAAGCTGTACAGAGTCACAGAATTTTCAACATCAAGGACCACAGATATCCCACCTGCCTGTGCTTGGGCATGGTTTCTCTGAATAAAGTAACATCAATTAATCTGTAAGATAGTAAAAGTGGCTATCCTTTATATTTATATTTTACACAAAGGTGGAATTTATATAAAATTACATTTAAACATTTGAAAATTGTGGATACACTAGGGTGTTGAATTCATAAACTCTCAGAAGAAATGCTAAACCCATTTACATCTGTTTGAAAGATGTATGAGAGGATATTAGTGTAACCTGCTCATGTAGTCCATATTTCTTATGCTCAGAGATTTTAGACTGTGCTTTGACCTTAAACCAATGAGTTTCATGACCCATGTGATCTATTGAGCCCAATTTACATGCTTGAGTGAGATGAAGGGAAGAGATGTCCCCACATAGTCCTCAGAAAGACTAGGTAAGGCCAACCTCAGGCCCTAGACTTATATGAAAGGCGGTCCCATATGCAAATTTCTCTTCAAACTCCATGTAAATCCTCTCCTGGGTTGTGCAGGCTCATAGCTCTCTCCTCTCACAGCACTGAGTTCTCTGGTAAGGCAGAGATGTGATTTAGAAAAAGATGGGACAGCTGGGTCTTCTCCTGTGCCTGCTGACAGCCTCCCAAGCTGAGGGTTTAGGTGTCAGACAGAGGTCATGGTATGTCTGTGACGGCACATGAGTGACAGGGATTGATGTGTATTATCCCCAGGTGTCCTGTCCCAAGTTCAGCTGCAGGACTTGGGCCCAGGACTGGTGAAGCCCTCACAGACCCTCTCCCTCACCTGCATTGTCTCTTGGGAAAGGTTATGACTGGAGCTGGATATGCCAGTACTCGTGGAAGAGGCTAGAATGGATGGGGCTTATAAACAACTACTGGCCCAATGTCTGAAATTTGTGCATGGGGGAGTCCCTTAGCCCAGCCTGGGACCCCTCAAAGATGTCCTGCTGCCTGTTTACAGAGATTGGGCCTAAAACAGCAGTCTGACATCCCTCTTGAAATCTGGGACTGCTGGCTTTTAACTGTTCACCTGCCTACCTGCCTGCCTGATTGCCCCTAACCACTCTGCCTGCCGGCCTACTCATCCCCATCTGCCCCCCACCACTGGCCTGCTTACCCCCAAATGACCCCTGCCAGCCTGATCACATTCAACTGTTTCCTTTGCCAGTGTATTTGCCCCCAACTGCCTCCCCACTGGCCTTCTCACTCCAAACTGCCCCCTCATGTCCTAATCACCTCCAACTGACCCCACTGACATCCTGCTCACCCCCAACAGCCCTGCCCCCTACCAACCTGATCACTCACAACTGCTGTCCCATTCTGGCCTGATTGCTCACAACTGCCCTCCCCTCTTGGCCTCTGACTGCCTCTACCTCAGCCCTCCCCCCCAACACACACACACACACACACACACACCAAGGCTTTGTCCAGAAGAACGTCCTAAATGTCTCCTGGAAGGTCTCTCAGTCTAATTAGCATTTTATTAGTATAGATAGAGGGCTGATGCATGGGTGGGAGCCAGCTGGTTTGCCCTAATGGGTGTTCCAGATCAGGGTGGGGTTCCATTGGAGCATGGGACAGCCTAGGGTTGAGGTGTTTTGCAGGCTGGCCATGTCCCCAGGGGGGTGAGGATCCCCTCTAGGGGAACGTGGCCAGCCTGGGTGAGGGGTTTATGGCTGTTTGCAGGTTGGTGAAGCTGCCCAGTGAGGACCCTCACCCCATTGGAGTGTGGCAAGCCTAGGTGAGGAGCTGAGGACTGTTTTCAGGCTGGCCACACACTGCCATTGATCCAGGCTTCCAGCCCCTCCTTTTTTTCTTTTATTTTTCAGCACCTCCTTGAGTGGAGGTCAGGGCTGGCTGGAAGCAGGTATTTGGGATGTATTTATCTTCTATAGTTGAAACTTTGTAGCCTTGAATGGAGGCCAGGGCCAGCCAGGGTGCTTGGGAAGCCTGGCTTCCTCCATCGCCAGGGGCAACCCAAGCCTCCTGCTCTCTCAAGCTCCATGGCCGCCTCCAGCATAGTTGGGTTAATTTGCATACTTGCTCCTGATTTGCTGGTGGGCATGGCTGCTGTGTGTAGCAGAGATACAGTCAATTTTCATGTTTCTCTTTTAATAGTGTAGATAATGGAGACACTTGCTACAGCCCCTACCTCAAGAGCTGAATACCCATCTCCAGAGATACATTAAAGAACCAGATCTCTCTGCAGCTGAGTTCCATGACCACTGAGGACACAGCAGTGTATTATTGTGTAGGACCCACAGTGAGGGGAACTCACTGTGAACCCAGACACTAACATCCCTGAGGAATACAGCAGGGCTGATTGCAGGGATGCTCAGGACACCAAGGGGTGCTCAGGACCCAAAGATTAGCATGGACAGCCCAGGCACAGAGCAGAGGGTGGCTCAGCCTGGACCCTGTTTGAGGCTGGGTTTCCTCTTCATGTAACATTGGCTCTTGGACCTTCTCCAGAGTTAGGATTGGGACACAGATAGCTCAGCAGCAAGGAACTATCAGTTCTGATGGAGAAACAAGGCCATGGGATGGCCATTGCCCAGCCCTCTGCACACAGAGGGGATTGCTGTGGGCCCTGTGCAAGGATAGCAGGGTCCCACCAACAGCAGTTTCAGAGGCTGATTCTGATGATGCCCACATATCAGGGATCAGAAGACATGCAGCTCTGCCATAACCTTGGTCTTGGGAGGCAGGGAGGCCCCTCCAGCAGGTTCAATGGCCTCAGGGAACTGAGAGAGGGACTGTCTCAGGGTGAACTGTATCAGGGAGTGGGGACTGTTGGGAGTCCTATGCTGGGCAGAGGCTTTAATGAATGGATCCCTTCCAGGGGCAGAGGAGAGACCACAAGGCTTTCTCACCTGCATATTCAGATGTGGGCAGAAGTGAAGGATGGAGTCCAAGGCTTCAAAGCTGCCTGAGGTCAGCACCAAACATGAGGTCAGACTGCTGTGTCCACCTAAGAATTGAAATATTAAGATAAATGGAGGAATTCACGCATTTGAGTAGACAGGAACCAGATGGGCCAGTCAATAGGCACAAAGCAGGAGTAAGAGTTGGGTCTGTCTCTCATACTGAAGTTTCCATTGTCTGATCTTCCCCTTGTACTGAAGGTCTGGGGTCAGCTTGTGCTTCCAGAACTGCAGTGTCTAGTGGATTCTGGGAGTCCTGAATCAGACATACTGCACTGGAGCCATTCTCAAAGGTGTGAATTGCAATGTGAACTGTAAGGTGTGAACTCAGGGACCACCTGGAATTTCATGATCACCTTTGCTGTTAACACACATGATCAGGCCTCTTCAGGGAGGTTCAAAATCCTTTTCCCTCATATTTCTCCCAGTCGATGCATTTCAGTTAAGTGATATAATAGGAGATACAACTGCCCTACACTTTGATCCTCCCTTATCAGCCCATCGTGAGCTCATTGGCCCTTTTCAGAGATCCTCCTGGTTCCCTTCCTCCCAAGATCTTAGGTATCCACTAGGAGGATGGTCTCAAAATGACTCTCTGTGACCAGGAGCAGGTCTGTGTCCACACCCATGTCAGAGTGCCTGCTGGTCCAGAGTCAGTTCCCGTGTCCCTCTAGGTAAAGGTGAGTCCAGTGTCTCAGAGCCTCTCTGTGGTTCAGGACCTGGGAGACTTTCCTGAGCTGCTCACTGTGGGAGAAGCTTCCTGCTGGGAGAAGTGAGGAGAGAGGAGGGAAAGAGTGTGAGCTGGTTTTGCTGCATAGCCTAGGCTGTGCTCATGGGAGGCAGGTGCTGCAGGCTGGCCAACTGTCCATCTTGTCCAACCCCACCCATGAACAAATATATGCACCAAGTCTATATATAAACTGAGGCCAGGTTATTGTGTTCAGAGATCATAATAATCTAGCCACTTGGTGTATATAAAGGGCTAAGTGAAAGATCCTCTGTCTGCCCATCCAACCGGCGGGTTCAAATGCAGTGCACTGGCAATCCTATATAATAAAAGACTAATATGCAAATTGACCAAATGGTGAAAAGACCAGCAGAATAACCAGTTGCTATGATGCACACTGACCACCAGGGGGCAGACACTCAACACAATAGTTGCCCCCTGGTGGTCAGCACACTCCCACAGGAGAACACAATTCAGCCAGAAGTCATGGCTGGCAAGCGCAGCAGAGGTGACTGGTGTCTCTCACACCTCCGTGGCAGAGCTAAGGACATCCGCCAAGGGGTCCCAGACTATGAGAGGGCACAGGCTAGGCTGAGGGACCCTCCCCCAGTGCAAGAATGTCATGAACCCAGCCTCTAGTTTTATATAAAATTATTATTACTCAATTTTGCAATGTTTTGTCTACTTAACCTGTGTCTTTGTACTTGGGGAGATATTTGTATAGAATGTTAATCCATTTTATTAATGAAATGAATGACCCATAAGATTAAAATAGTGTCACTCTCACATCTATTCCAGCATTTATTATATTTCACTAGAGACCTGGAGCATGAAAATTCACTGGGGAGTCCCTCAGCACAACCTGCCCCTTCTCAAAGTCTGGGAGCCCTCAGGGGTGGGAGGCAACTGGTCGATCAAAAGAAATTGATGACACATCACCTCTGATGCTGCCATTGCTGGCAGCGCCAGCTTCAGCCAACCCTAGTTACCTGAGCCTCGGCTGACCCTGAGTGGCTACACAATTGCCAGTTGAGACTTGCCTGTGCCTCAGACTTGCCCTGAGTAGCTGGGCAACTGCAATCTGAGGTTTGCCTGTGCTGCACACTGGCTACCACAGTGGGGCTGAGGGGACTGGGTGCCACTATCTCATGGCTGTAGGCTCTGCCATCTTTGAAAGTCTTGCAGTCAATTAGCATATTCCTTCCTTATTGGCTGTGGATACCTCAATCTTTGAGAAAGGGACAATCAATTAGCTTATTTCCTCCTTATTGGCTATGGGAACTGCCATCTTTGAGGGTGGGGCAGTCAATTAGCATGTTCCCTTCTTATTGGCTGTGGGTGCCACCAGATTTGCAATGACATGAAGGTCAATTAGCATATTCCCTCTTTATTAAGTATGATATAATATATTAGAGGTTTGGTGCACAAAATTTGTGCATGGGCAGGGTCCCTAGGCCTGGGCAACTATCAGGGCCAATTGGAACCTTCCTTCCCCAGCTATCAGCTGCCATCTGGGCCTTCATTAATTCCACACTGTTTCCTGGTGGTCAGTGCCCGTCGTAGTAAGTGATTGAACTCCTGGTCTCTAGTCGAATTCCTGAAGGAACACTTTGCATATTAGCCTTTTATATAGAGAGATATAAAAGATTTTATTGTTTTATCTTTAGTGTAGACAATATCACAGATGTGCTCAATATTTCCCTACATTCCCCCGCTCCACCTCCACCCGATTTTCACAACAACCCCAGCCTTCACCACCTATTGTCTGGCTTATCTAAACTAATAAAAGAGAAATATGCAAATTGACTATACCTCCGAGGCACCCACCTTCCAATTAGGAGTGATAATGCCAAGATGGTGGGTTAATTTGCATACACAAGCACGGAGCGAAGACTGAAGTCTCTAGCCCAAGTGAAGATTGAAGACAGAAGACTGAAAATGACAGGACTGAAGACGACTAAAGATTGAAGAGGTGTGGCTTCTCAGCAGAAGCCAGAGCCATGTCTGAGTCCTGGGTGCAGGAGGAAAACTGGTGTCAGCAGTTAGGAGAAGAAAGGCCTATTGCACAAATCTTCATGCAATGGGCCTCTAGTATGGATATAAGCTCTTTTGTTAATCTCCTCCTGCCTCCTCCTGCTCCCTTCCCTCTGAAATTTTCTATCTGATTTGTGTATCCCTGCCTCTCATTCTTTTTATTTTCATTTTAATTTCTTTATTGATGAAGATATTACATATTTGTCCTCATTCTCTCATTACCTCCCCAACCCACCCACTCATGCCCTCACCCTCTGTTGTCTGTGTCCATTGGTTAGGCTTATATGCATGCATACAAGTGCTTTAATTGGTCTCTCTCCTTTACCCTCTCACTTCCCTACCATCCCTCTGAGGTTTGACAGTCTGGTAAAGGCTTCCCTGTCTCTGGATCTGCTTTTGTTCATGAGTTTATATTGTTCGTTATTTCCCATAGATGAATGAGATTCTGTGATATTTAACTCTTTCTAATTGGCTTATTTCACTTAGCATAATGCTCGCCAGTTTCATCCATGTTGTTGTAAATGATAGAAATGCTTTCTTTTTTAGTGCAACATAGTATTCCATTGTGTAGATGCACCACAATATTTTAATCTAAAATTTTAATCTGCTGATGGGCACTTAGGCTGTTTCCAAATCTTATGTATGGTAAATTGAGCTGTTATGAACATAGGGGTGCATATATCCTTTCTGATTGATGTTTCTAACTTCTTGGGATATATTCCTAGAAATGGGATTACTGGAACAAATGGGAGTTCCATTTTTAGTATTTTCAGAAAACTCCATACCGTTCTCCACAGTGGTTGCACCAGTCTGAACTCCCACTAACAGTGCACAAGGGTTCTTTTTTCTCAGGATCCTCACCAGCACTTGCCATTTCTTGATTTGTTGATAATTGCCAGTCTGATTAGGTGTGAGATGGTATTGCATTGTCGTTTTGATTTGCATCTCTCATATAATTTGTGACTCTGAGCATTTTTTAATATATTTCTTGGCCTTCCTTCTGTCTTCTTTCTAAAAATTTATATTTAGGTTCCTTGCCCATTTCTTGATTGGATTGTTTATCTGCCTTTTGTTAAGTGCTATGAGTTCCCTGTAAATGTTGGAAATTAAATCTTTATAGGTGTTACATTGGCAAATATGTTCCCCCATGTAGTGGTCTTTCTTATTGTTTTGTTAATGGTTTCTTTTGCTGCGCAAATGCTTTTCATTTTGCTGTAGTCCCATTTGTTTATTTTCTCTTTAGTTTCCATTGCACTAGGAGCAGTATTAGTGAAGAAGTTCCTTCAGCATATGTCTGAGATTTTGCTGCCTGTGGATTTCTCTGCTATTTTTATGTTTTCCCATCTTATATTTAAGTCCTTTATACATTTTGAGTTTACTTTTGTGTATGATGTAAGTGGGTGGTCTGGTTTCATTTTTGCATGTGACTGTCCAATTTTCCCCACACCATTTATTGAAGAGACTGTCTTGATTCCATTTTATGTTCATGCCTCCTTTGCTGAATATTAATTGGGCATAATAGCTTGGATTGATTTCAGTTTCACTATTCTATTCCATTGATCTATATGTCTCTCCTTGTGCCAGTACCAGGCTATTTTGAGAACAGTGGCTTTGTAATACAACTTAAAATCTGGTATTATGAGCCCACATACCATGTTCTTTTTTCTCAAGATTGCTGCAGCTATTATGGGTCTTTTTTTATCCTGGATGAATTTTGGAGAGGTTGTTCTAGGTCTGTGAAATATGCCCTTCGTATTTTAATATGGATTGTGTTGAATCTATAGATTGCTTTGGGTAGTATGGACATTTTGTTGATGATGATTATACCAAACCATGAACATGGTATGTTCTTCCATCTGTTTATATCTTCCTCTATCTCTGTTTTTAGTGTCCTGTCATTTTTTGCATATAGGTCTTTTACCTCTTTAGTTAAGTTTATTCCTAGGTATCTTAATTTTTTTGGTGTGATGGTAAATAAGATTGATTTTTTAGTCTCTCTTTCTGTAAGTTCACTATTGATGTATAGAAATACCACAGATTTATTGACATTAATTTTGTATCCTGGTAACTGGCCAAATTAATTTATTAAGTCTAACAATTTTTATGAAGTCTTTAGAGTTTTCTATGTACAGTATCATGTCATTTGAAAATAAGGACAGCTTTACTTCTTCTTTTCCAACTTGGGTGCCTTTGATTTCTTCTTCTTGTCTGATATCAATAGCTGGTACTTCCAGTGCTATTTTGAACAGGAGTAGTGAAAGTGAGTATCCTAGTCTTGTTCCTGTTCTTAGGGAAAATGGTTTTAGTTTTTGTCCATTGAGTATGATGCTGGCTGTAGGTTTGTCATATATGGCTTTTATGATGTTGAGGTATGATACTTTTATTCCCACCTTGCTGAGAGATTTTATCAAGAAAGGGTGTTGGATTTTTTTAATGCTTTTTCTGCATGACTACATGATTTTTCTCCCAAAATTTGTTTATGTGATGTATCACATTTATTGATTTGGGGATATTGTACCATACTTGCATCCCTGGGATAAATCCTTATTGATCATGGTGTATGATATTTCTGATGTGCTGTTGAATATGATTTGCTAGAATTTTGTTGAGGATTTTGACATCTATGTTCATGAGGGATATTGTCCTATAATTTTCTTTCATTGTGTTGTCTTTATCTGATTTTGGTATTAGGGTAATGCTGCTTCATAGAATGAGTTTGGAAGTGTTACTTCCTCTTGAATTTTTTGGAATAGTTTGAGGAGGGTAAATTTTAGTTCTTCCCCTAAAGCCTGGTATAACTCTCCTGTGAAGCTGTCTTGCCTGGGCTTTTGTTTGCTGGAAGCTTTTTGATGACTGCTTCAATTTCATCCATAGTTATTGGCCTATTGAGATTTTTCAGAATCTTTCTGATTGAGTTTTGGAAGGTTGTGTTGTTCTAGGAATATGTCCATTTCCTTCAGGTTGTCTAGTTTGTTCGAATAGAGTTATTTATAATATTTTTAAAAATCTTTTGTATTTCTGTAGGGTATGCTCTTATTTGGCCTCTTTCATTTCTGATTTTGTTTATTTGGGTCCTCTCTTTTTGCTTCTTAGTCAGCCTGGCTAGAGGTTCATCAATCTTGTTTATCCTTTCAAAGAATCAGTTCTTTGTTTCATTGATCTTTTATATTGCTTTTTTGGTCTCTATGTCATTTATTTCTTCTCTAATCATTATTATCCCCTTCCTTATGCTTACTCTAGGCTTTTCTTGTTGCTCTCTTTCTAATTCTTTGAGTTGTAGCATTAAATAACTTACTACCATTAGTTCTTGTTTGTTTGTTTGTTTTGAGGTAGGCCTCTAGAGCAGTGGTTCTCAACCTGTGGGTGGTGACCCATTTGGGGGTTGAATGACCCTTTGACAGGGGTCGCCTAAGACCATGATAAAACACAGATATTTACATTACAATTCATTAACAATAGCAAAATTACAATTATGAAGTATCAATGAAAATAATTTTATGGGTAGGGGTCACCACAACATGAAGGATGGTATGAAAGGGCCACAGCATTAGGAAGGTTGAGAACCACTGCTCTAGAGCTATAAAATTCCCTGTCAGGACTGCTTTCATTGTCTCCCAAGGTTTTGGATTGTTGTGTTTTTATTGTCATTAGTTTCCAGGATGTTTTTAATTTATTCTTTGATCTCATTGGCAACCCAATCAATATTTAATAATGTGCTATTCAGCTTCCAAGCGTTTGAGTGTTTTGGGTTGTTTTTATTGTATTTTTTTCCCTAATATTATGCCATTGTGGTCTGAGAAGATGCTTGGTTGATTTCAATCTTCTTGAATTTGGGGAGACTTTGCTTGGGAGCCAGTATATAGTCTATTTTTGAAAATGTCCCATGTGCACTTGAGAAGAACATATATTCTGCTGCTTTGGGGTGAAATGTTCTGAAAAATGTCAATTAAGTCCCTCTGATGTAGTGAGTTATTTAGGATTGCTGTTTCTTTGCTGATTTTTTCCCTAGAGGATTTATCCAGTGATGTTAGTGGTGTATTGAAGCGCCCTATTATGACTGTATAGTTGTTGATCTATCTTTTGATATCTTCCAGGAGATTATTTTATGTACTTAAGTGCTTCTGCATTGGGTATGTGTATGGTTTTCAGGGTTATATCCAGTTCTTGCTTTGATCCCTTTAGTAATATGAAGTGGCCTTCCTTTTCTCTTATTATGGCCTTCACTTTGAGGTCTATTTTGTCTAATATAAGTATTGTTACCCTAGCTTTTTTTCTTTTTCATTTCCATTTGCCTGAAAGATATGTTTCCATCCCTTCACTTTCAGTCTGTGTGAGTCTTTTGTTCTGAGGTGAATATCTTTTTAGACAGCCTATATATGTGTCATTAAAGATACTTGTTTGTAGTGATTTTATTTTTTGAGTCTCTTTTCCTTCTTACCTTTTTGTTTCTTCTTTTTTACAGCATTCCCTTAGAATTTCTTGCATTGCTGGCTTGGTAGTGATAAACTCCTTTTTTTTTTTTGTCTATGAAGCTCCTGATTTCCCCTTCAATTTTGATTGATAGTCTTGCTTGATAGAGTATCCTTGGATTCAGTCCCTTGCTTTGCATCACTTTATATATATATCCTTCCATTCCCTTCTAGTTTGATATGTTTCTGTTGAAAAATCATTTGATAACTGGATGAAGGATACTTTGTAGGTAACTCTGTCTCTCTCTTGCAGGCTTTAAGGTTATCTCTTTCTTGATAACATTTGCCATTGTAATTACTGCTGGTCTTGGTGTGGGTCTTTTGAGATTCATCTTGCTTGGGAGTTTTTGTATTTGAGTAATTTTTTTCTTCCCCATATCAGGAAAATTTTCTGTCATTATTTCTTCAAATAAATGTTCTAATCCTTGCTGCTCTTCTTGTCCTTCTAGCAGCCCTATTATATGTATGTTATTTCATCTTGCATTGTCCCAAAGCCCCCTTAGGCTCTCATCCTGCTTTTTAATTTTTTTCTCTAGTTGCTGTTCAGATTGGGCTTGTTTCTGTACCTGATCTTCTAACTTGCTTAATTGGTCCTCTGTTTCTTCTAGTCTACTGTTGAAGCCTTCCATGGTGTTTTTTGCTGTAGCTATATCATTTTTAATTTATTCCTGATTTTTTGCATAGGTGTCGATTTCCTCATCCATCTGGTGTATGAACTGTATGACAATTACTCTGAATTCTTTTTCTGCCATGTTGCATGGTTCCATTTCACTTATTTCCTTCCTTGGTGATTTCTCCTTTTATCTCCTATGGGGATTGTTTCATTGTCTCTCCATTCTGACTATCACCAGAAAGTTCAAATGTCAAGTTGCAGGGGCCTGAGCCATGTGTAGTGGGAGTTTTTCACCCCTCAAGTGTCACTGAAGAGCTCTGACACCAAAAAATGTAGCTGCTATGGGTTGGTGGGAGCCACACTTGCCCCAGGTCAGAGTCACAGGTGCTTAGTGTGGCCTCCTGTGAGCACCTAGAATCAGGCACCCTGCCTGTGCTACGTTGAAACAGAGAACTGGCTGGTGTATGCCAAAAATCTAAGTCCCCTAATGTGTGTTAGGAGTCAGAGGCTCCATGTGTCCATGCCAAGAATCAAGAATCAGAGTTTCTGTTGCTTGGTGCTACCTTGCACTGAGAATCAGCATCCCTGTGTGCACATGCACCAAGAATTGGAGTTGCTGGCTCTTAGTGTGAATGTACTTGGAATCAGAGATCTCAGGCACATTAATGAGGAACAGACTCCAGTCACTGTTGCTCAATGTTGCCTCTTGCATGGAGATTCTGGGTCCCCAATCTGCTTGGGAGACTGAATTACACAGTCGCACTGTGTTTGCAACAGGTCCATTTCTGCCCTGCGATAAATTTGCCCTGACTCAGTCAGGTGGCACTGCCACTTAGTGTGGGTATGGGGTTCAGTTACATGGGTGTGCACTGTGGAAAACAAACTCCCTATGTCCATGCACCTAGGTTCAAATTCAGTGCTGACCTCCTATGTGGGCATAGGGTCTGGTCGTGGGGAACAAACTCCCTGAGTTCCCATATCCAGGTTCAAATTCAGTGCAGTCTCCCTGCTAGGGTGCAGGGTCTGATTATAGGAAACAAACTCCTGGGGTTTGCATCCCCAGGCTCAAATTCAGCACTGTCTCCCTGTGTGGGCTCAGTATCTGATTGCAGAAAACAATCTCCCCAAGGTCATGGTCCTAGGCTCCAATTCAACTCAGCCTCTCTACCTGGATGTGGAGTCTAGTTGCAGGGAAACAAATTCCTAAGATCACACATCCAAGCTCAATTTCAGTGCTGCCTCCCTGCCCTGTTAGGGCATGGGATCTGGTCACAAAAAACAATCTTTCCAGGGATGTGCAGCTAGGCTCAAATTCAGGACTGCCTCCCTGCCTGGACACAGAGACTAGTCATGGGAAACAAATTCCCTGAGTTTACAAGTCCAGACTTAAATTCAGCACTGTCTCCCTGTTCTGCATTGGCACAGGATCTGGTCACAGAAAACAACCTCCCTAAGAGTGCACAGCTAGGCTCAAATTCAGCTCAGTCTCCCTGCCTGGGCATGGAGCCTAGTCACTGGGAACAAATTCCCTGAGTTCCAAGTCCAGACTCAAATTCAGCGCTGTATCCCTGCCCTGTATGGGTGCAGGATCTGGTCACAGAAAATAATTTCTCCAAAGATGCGCATTTAGAGTAAAATTTAGTACAGTCTCCCTGCCTAAGTGCAGATCTTGGTCTCTGGAAACAAACTTCCTGTGTCTGACACCAAAGCTCAAAGTCAGGTCAAGATGGGATTGCTGTGTGTATGCAGAAAGCCCTATTGTGTGGCCAGGGTCTGGCAGATCCTATGATGCTGCCATAGGAGCAGTGGGGAGGGGGGTTGGCTTTGTGACTCACAGAAATCTGGACCCGGTGCCTGGGTCTGCAGCTGTGGTTGCAGATCTTCTACCAGAGCAGCTTAAGGGTCCTGGTTTGCTATTGAGACCAGACTAGATGTTGGCGAGGCTAGGATCCTAGTCTCAAGAAGTTCTGTTCTTCAAGATGGCATGGTCTCTGTGCTACTGGTGTCCTCCCTGGAGTGTTTGTAGTGGCAGCAGTGTTTTGCTGTTTAAGGCTGCCTGAGTTGGCAGCTCCTTAGAAGACTTGCGTGATCTGTCACTATTTAGCTCACACACACATCCACACACATCTCTATCACTTCGACACTCTCTTACACACTCTCCCTCCCAACCTTTTGCTGGTCGCCATCTTAAAGAGCCCTCATTCTTTTTTATTTGTCAGTTTATTATATTCCATCTATAAGTTAGATCATGTGATATTTGTCTTTCTCTTACTGGCTTATTTTCCTTAGCATAATACTCTCCAGTTCCTCCATGCTATCTCAAAAGATAAGAGTTTCTTTATTTAGGGGGAGAGAATAGACAATATTTTAATTACTTATGCATCTTTGGGATGTTAGAAAAGATTTTATTTTTATCTAAAGATATTATGTTAAAAATAATTGGAGACTCTGCAAGTGTGTGTGTGTGTGTGTGTGTGTGCAATAAAGCAGCATGGACTGAAAGCAAAACAAAATAAAACAAACAAACAAACAAAAACAAATGTAAACCAGTTACTGTGATACACGTCATCCACAGCATGAAGGATAAAGTATACCATGGTATAAATAGATGCAGAATAAAGCCTTTAAATGGAAAATTGCTTCAGAATTTAAATTCTTAGCGTATCATGTGTAAAAGGGGTGGACCTCAATCTAATAATGGTCACTTTTGAGAAGCCATCAAGTGACATGATGTTACACAAAGAAAATGTCAAAGTTCTTCTTACATCACGATTGAGACAGTGGCTCCCTTGTGACTACTTCTACTCATTAAAACTAGAAGTCCTTGTCAGAATAATTAGGCAAGAAAAAAATGTCCAAATAAGAGAGAAAAAGTTAAAGAAACAAGTTTCTCCTTATCTGTATACAGATGACATGAACTTGTACATATAAAACCCCAAAAACTGTATGAAAGGCTAATAGAACTAGAATTCAGGAGATATGTAAGATACAAAACCAACACACAAATGGCTTGTGTTCCTGCACCCTCTCAACAAAGTATCTTCGTGGCTCTAGGAAATATGTGGAGCAGTTGCAGAGGAAAGTGAAGGAAGAAAACTTGAACTGGCTAAACAAGGAGAACACAACCTAATGCACAAGAACCCCAGGGGTGTGTGTAATCCTTCTTGGTTAATCCCCCATCATGTTCTCAGATAGCTTTCCCCCAATGTGGCATTAGGTTAGGTGCAGGTTCCAGTTGAGCCCCATCATGTGGAGACATGGCGACAGCAGTCCAAGGGTCATATGCAGACATCAGGTTTCCAATAACAAAATTTTCATAACATAAACTTAATTACTCCCAAATCCTATCCAACATCTTTCTCTAGGTGCTGGTCATGACAGAGATTTTTCTATATCTCAATGTATGAAACTGGATCTAAAACAGAGACTAAAGAATAAACACAACAAAGAGGCAATGCAGTTTCTACATTTCCAGCACCAAATTCCCCTGAAGGAATAGGACCAGGAAGCTGTCTCTGTGTCTCTATAGTTAATGCTTCTCATTCCCAGGGACCCACACAGATGCTCCTCTATCCCCCAACACTTGGTCCACTGGCTCTAGGCTCACACTTTGGTCTTAGTTTATCCTCTTATCAGTCTGTAGGGGAAATAGTGTGCAATAGAACTTCCTGTCTCCTGAACTTAAACCACCTGCACTTTTACTTCTTTCTTGGGTTATGAGGGATTCTTTCTCTTGGTTGTCATTACTGGTGACAATCAAAGGCATCTCTCATTTTAAACATATCCTTTTGTTTTTATAACAATTTATCTCCTAGGTATTTCTACAGGTCTCCTGAAGCATTTGAATCCACTGGGGTGGGCACAGTCCTTGATGTGGGGAGTAATTCTTCACATACATGCTCGCTTGGACATGTCACACTCTGGGTCCATGTTCCAACACCAGAACTCCCTATATAGGAGACAGACATGCAAATTAGGCCCCCTCTGCTCATAAAAACCAGTCCCGCCTTGTCCCTGCAGCTCTGGGACAGCAGTCCAGCCCAGGGATCCCCAGGTGTTCCCATTCCCTGATCATAACTGAGCACAGACCACTCACCAAGGGGTTTCGGTTCAGCTGGGTTTTCTTTGTAGCTATTTTGAGAGGTAGTTTATGGAGAAGAAGAAACACTGAGTATGTGAGTGGGCATGAGTGAGAGAAACAGTATACAGGTCAGTATTGCCTAATCAGGACTTCTCTGTGTTTATAGGTGTCCAGTGTGAGGTGCAGCTGCTGGAGTCTGGGGGAGGCTTGGTGCAGCCTGAGGAGGGGTTTCTTAGACTCTTCTTTGCAGCCTCTGGATTCACCTTCAGTAGCTAATGGGTGACCATGGTCTGCCAGACTCCAGTGTGGGGAGTGGGGTGGTTATGTCGAATGAGTCCTGATGGAAGTACCACAAACTATACCAACTTTGTGAAGAGCCGATTCACCATCTCCAGAGACAATGTCAAGAACTCGCTGTATCTGCAAATGAACAAATAGCTTTCTGCACAATATACACAATGAGAGGAAGTCAGTGTGAGCCCACACAAACCTTCCTGCAGCAAAGGCAGTGACCACCAGGAGGCGCTCAGTGTCCCTGAACACAAGGACCATCCCAGCAGCAGGTGAGTTGGAGGTTTGGACTGGTTTCCTGTGTGGTTCCCTCTTTATATCACAGTTTCCTTCAGGGAACCCCTGGACTCCTGACTCTGTGCTTACCTCTGACGTCTCTGAGTTAGAAAATCTGTTGTAAACAGAGATAACTTTCTCATGTGCACAAACTACAAATTTATTTTTTCAGACACTCTGTGTCAAATACCAATTAATGATAAAGAAAATTCTGTCCAATGCCCTAACCGGTTTGGCTCAGTAGATAGAGCATCAGCCTGTGGACTCAAGGGTCCCAGTTTCAGTTCTGGTCATGGGCATGTACCTTGGTTGTGGGCACATCCCCAGTGGGGAGTGTGTAAGAGGCAGCTGAATCGATGTTTCTCTCTCATCGATGTTTCTAACTCTCTATCCCTCTCTTTTCCTCTCTGTAAAAAAAATCAATAAAATATATTTTTTAAAAACTCTGCCCAAGGCACCTAAGTTCAACCCGAGGCTCTGCTGACAGAGCATCTCAGCCCCACATAACTCAGGGTCCCAGCCAGAGAGCAGCAGGACATGTGTGCTCTGGACAGCATGCACCAGAGGGGTGTGACCCCAAAGCCAGAAAAGAAGGACCCCAGATGGTGATGGTCACTGAGAAATAGTCATCTTCATAGCACCAGGAGTATGTGGACACCAGGCAGAAGCAGGGGTACCCACAGCAGCTGGTACAGATGTCCAAACTGACAACAAACACACACACACACCAAAGGACATGTAACGATAATCGAGCTCGTAGTTGAAATCTCTGGGAAGCACAAGAAAGGCCCTTGAGGAAGTCAAAGGTGCTTGGATAGAGGAGGAAAAGAGGCTTTTTGTTTCCTGTGGGGGGGGGGGGCCAGTGGGCAGATTCTGCTTCTTTGTGTGGTTTCAACCTCTTTGTGACAAATGAAGAGGATAACAAACCTTTCCTATCAGAGTCCACTTGGGCCTGATGGAGAAGAGGCAGGCTTGAGCCATCAGCTGTCAGCAGTCAAACATAAGATAATATACACTGTCAATTCCACTTAATAACCATAAAATGAGCAAAAATGACACTGAGGGTCATTATGCATGAACAACAACCATATCTACATAAATGAGTAGACGAACGCTTGATTATAAGTAAGCAAACATGGAGGAGAAGGAAGGGGAAGAGGAGGACAATAAAATGAGGAGGACAATGATGGCTATTGACTGAACAAGGGTCTTGGTCCAATGAGATGAAGGCTCCTCACACAAACATATGATCACCATGCCTCTTCCAGTGAGGGCTGTCCACCCTTCCAAGTAAATGTTGAGAGATTTCATAAATGAGGCCCCAATGAATTATGTAGCTTCAGTAAGCCATGTTGACACTAGATCAGTAATAACCCAAAGGTGTCCAAATGCAGATCCCCTGGACCTGGGAAGGTTTCTAGAACAGAGACACTGTGAAAATGTGCATGTAGGAAACAGGGATCCTGTCCCAGAATTTCTCTAAGGACGCAAGCACAGGTGGCCAAGAGTATCCTCTGCCAATAGAATGGACTTATACGGATGACTCAAGGCACTCATTAAATATTGGCCTAGCATACATGACCCAGGAGACAGACAGGCAATGCACGAATCACACGCGGTTTATTTACCAGAGTCCTGGTGGTGTCCAGACCTCGGCAGGCCACCCGGAGATCCGCGCTGACAGGCACACACACTGGACGTTTGACGTTGCAGCTGCGGCTCGGCGTCTTGTAGAGGCCTCGGCTTGTGGCTCACGGTTCGGACCCAGGGTCCATGGCAGAGCTCGGAGCTCAGACAGGATGCAGGAAGGGGAGTGGAGAGCGACAGTCTGTGGAGGGGCAGACAAGCGGCTCTAATCTCCTTCGGAGCCTGCTCTCTTTTTATGTGCTCAAGCAGACGTCTTCAGTGTGTTTTCAGTGTGTCTTATCAGCAGGTACCTGGTGTTCTGCTATCTGGTCATACATGTGGGGTACAAACTTCTTTATCTCTTACATGCACATCTCTTTTAAGGGCCTTCACACTTCATTCCACTCTCTAATATGTCACACCCAATTCTTATTTTATATGTATATTTTATCCTTATTATTATTACTATAACAGATCCCCTTCACACCAGTTTGCAGTGACATATTCCTTATTTCTTTTCATCCCTGCCTACATCATCTTTAATGTTTCTACTTCTCACAAATACCTGTTCCTAATTATTCAGGTATTTCCTATGAAGATACAAGCTGTCTCTATCATGCCCTTCACTTCCTTCTGGGCCCTCACTGGAAGAGGCTTTAAACCTACTTGACCAGTAACTCTCTGTCCATAAAAATCAGTCCTATTTCTGTCATGTGACTCAAAACAAGTCCAGTTTCCTTCCCTCACTCAGTTCCACAATCCCGTCCAGACTTAATGGTAGTTTCCCAGCAGTGCGCCTCTCTGGTACCAGAACCTGCTCCAGTCCTTGTGACTACTGCAGCCTATCCACATGGACAGTGGAGACTCAGCATTTTTCTGGGGAGTTCTTTGTAAAATCACTCAAACTCTGACCCATCAAAGAAAATATTGATGAATTGAGCTGTATTAAAATGAAAAACATTTGTACCTCCAAATATTCCATCAAGGAAATTAAATGCCAAACTTAGAAGAGAATATATTTTTAATCATGTGCATGGTGGGAGAATGTGTACATTGCACATTAAGGATGCTGTATGTTATGGGAGAGCCCAGCACCCTCTGACCACAGTGAGCATCTATAGGGACAGAGCAGAGGGAGGCTGGTAAGAGGGTTTCCTGACAAGGTTGAAGTTCCCTTTCCTGTGAGAAAACGTATGCTAGGAATTCTCCGATTTTCCTTACTGATGATCCCCAACATCACTGAAAACACTTGACTGAGAAATCAGATCACTTAACAGGCAGCCATGTATTTTTCAAGATATGAAAGATTCTCAGTGGTACACATGCATAATCATTGCTTTTGTCTTTTATCTTTTCTCCAGGTTAAAACATGATTATTTCAGATGTGATTATTTCAGGGTGTCTGCAATACGCCATAGGTTTGCATAAGTGTGTCATAACACATTAAAAGTTCCAACATCAAGAATCAAGGATCTCCCTTTTTCTTGTGGTTGAGAAGCAGGCACTCATATGAGAGTAGAAATGAAGACAATGTGACAGAAAAAAAATGGCTGTGCTTTCTTTTTAAAATATTTTACACCAGATGAACATAATTAGCATATAACATGACAATGATAAACATTTGTTACTTGTAGATATATGAAATTGTTGGATTCAGAAGCTAAACTATAAATATTTATCTCTTTGCCGTGTCCAGTAGTGCAGCTAGAGAGCAGGCTGTAATCCTGAGTAGGGGCGATGGGGCATTGAGAAAATGAAAGAGACACATGCAGAAGCAGTAGGGAAAGCAGGGACCAGTGAGACAACTGGACCTCTGCTGGACAGAAAGTGACCCAGAGCCAGTCGATGGCATTTATTATATACAGTTTGATTCCAGGAAGTTTTACTAGAGTTTAAAACAAAGGAAATTATGTGAAATCATGGTTAAAGATCAAACTATAGTCATGGTTAAAGATCAAGCTGTAATTTTTCATTCTTGTGGCTTCTTTGTAATTGTCACTCCTGGCTAAGCCCAGATAATTGTGTCTGTTCCTTGCACCTGGCTGAACTTACATAATGAAACCCACCCCTGGCCCCTGAGCTGAGGGTTAAGCTGAAGATGAACCTGCCTCAGGCACTGTACATCTCCAGGATGTGGCTCTGCCAATGCCACTGGACTCAGCTGACAATAGTTAAGGAAATGCTCATGTGCCTTCCCAGGGGCTCTTTACACGAAACAGATGCTAATTTTTATTAAATTTGTTTCAAAGATGAGTGAGAATTTATCAATGAAATGTACTTATCTAGTTCAACATTTCTTCTGCTCAGGTGAGCTTGTCCCTGACCTAATTCCAATGTGCTTCATGACCCAGGTGGTCCCCTGTCCCTGACTTACCTGGTGAGTGAGGTCAAAGAAAGAAATGCCCCACATGGACTCCATAATGATCAGGGAATGCCTACTTCATTCCCTCTACTTATAAGGAAAATGCTGCCCCGAATGCAAATGTCTGTTCAAACTCCAGGAAAAATGCTCTCCTGAGCTGTGCAGACTCACAGCTCTCCCCTCACACAGCGCTGAGGTCTCTGGGAAGGTAGAGCTGTGATCTAGAAGAAGATGAGACTCCTGGGTCTTCTCCCGTACCTGCTGACAGTTCCTCAAGATGAGGGTTTCTGAGGTCAGACCAGAGACATGGGATGGCTGTAACTGCTCCTGACTGCAGGACTGATGCTCCTTGTACCCAGGTATCCTGTCCCAGGTGCAGCTGCAGGAGTTGGGCCCAGCACTGGTGAAGCCCTCACCAGCACTCTCTCTGGATTCTCTCTAATGATATATGATGTGAATGGGACCCGCCAAGAAAGGGACTGGAGTGGGTTGGGGTTATATGAGGTTATGAAGGTACAAACTATAACCCAATACAGAAATCCAGACTCAGCGCCACCAGGGACAAGCCCAAGAACCAGGTTTATTTACCAATGAACAGCCTGAGAGCCAAGGACACAGTCATGTATTACTGTGCAAGACAGAGTGTGGGGAAGTCAGTGTGAGCCAAATGCAAACCGCCCTGAGGGAGACAGCAAGACTGCCCTATAGGGGGCGCTCAGGACACCAGGGGGCGCTCCTCACCCCGAAGCCCAGAGTACAGACCCAAGAGCAAGGGCAGAGGGAGATGGAGAACAAAAGGCTTCCTGGCAAAAAATCGTGTTTCAATCAATAATACTTTAAATATAAATGGCTTAAATGCTGCAATCAAAAGACATAAGGTAGCTGATTGGATAAGAAAGCAAGATTCAGAGATATGCTGTCCACAACCCACATAGTCCAGAATGAAGATCCACACAGAGAAAAGTAAAGGGCTGAAAAAACAAATTACCTGCAAATGGAAATGAAAACAAAACAAAACAAACAAAAAAAAACCTGGGACACCAATACTTACATCTGACAAAACTTACTTAGAAACAAAAACTATATAGTAAGAGACAAAGAAAGAGACTACATAATAATAAAAGGAACAATCCAACAAGAGGTTTATAATGCTGGTAAACATTTATAAACCCAACAAGCAAGGACCTAAATATATAAAGAACATATTGAGTCCGGCCTGTGTGGCTCAGTGGTTGAGTTCTGCCTATGAACTAAGAGGTCACAGTTGTATTCCCAGTCAGGGCACATGCCCATATTTCAAGCTCTTCCCCAGAGCAGGCTGAGGTAGCTGATCTATGATTCTTGCTCATCGTTGAAGTATCTTTCTTTCTCTCCTTCTCCCTTCCTCTCTGAAATCAATAAAGATACATTTTAAAAAAGCAAATCTGAAAGACATGAAGGGAGAGATTGACAGGAACACTTTCATTGTATTGGACTTTAACACTCCATTGACGTCAATGGATAGATGTTCAGGACAGGAAATCAACTAGAAAACACAGATCTTCAATGACATACTAGAGCAGATGGATTTAATTGAAATCTTCAGAGCATTCCACCCCAAATCAGCAGAATATACATTCTTCCTGTGTACACATGAAACATTTTCTAGGATAGACCACATGTTAGTACACAAAGCAAATCTCAAAAAGTTTAAGAAGATTGAAATCATATCAAGCACCTTCTCTGACTATAATGTTATGAAATTATAAGTCAACCACAAGAAAAGGGAAAAAAACAACAACAACAAAGAAACACACAGTCATTGAGGATAAGGAACATATTACTGAAAAATGAATGGGTTATCAGAGAGACCAAGGAAGAACTCACTGTTACCTTAAAACAAATAGAAATGAGAGCACAACACCCTAAATCTACATGACAAAGAACAAGCAGTTATAAGAGGGAAATCCAAACCAGTACAAGCCTACCTCAGGAAACAGGAGGAAGGATAAAAGTCTTACCACACCTGAAGGAACTGGAATAATAATAATTAAAAAAAAAAAAAAAAAAAAAAAAAAAAAAAAAAAAAAAAAAAAAAAAAAAAACAACCTGGAGTGAGTACAAGGAAGGAAATACTAAAGACCATACAGGAAATAAACAAAACACATTTAAGGAAATTAATGAAACCAAGAGCTGGTTGCTTGGAAAAATAGACTAGATTGACAAACTTTTAAACAGACTGGTCAAGAAATAGAGATGACACAAATAAATAAAGTGAAAAATGAAAGGGACGTAACAACTAACACCATAGAAATAGAAAGGCTAATAATAAACTATTATGAACAACCATATACCAACATACTGGACAACATGGGTGAAAATGCTGAATTCCTGGAAACATGTATCCTTTCAAAACTGAGTCAGAAACAATCAGAAAATCTAAATAGACCAAATTAACCTAATGAAATCATAGCAGGAATCAAAAAACTCCCAGCAAACAAAAGTCCTGGACCAGATAACTTCATAGGTGAATCTCACCAGGCATTTAAAGGAGAACTAACACCTATCTTTCTCAAAATATCCCCAAAATTCAAAAAGAAGAAAATTTCCCAAGCTACCTTCCACTGTCCAAATCCCTGAGATCCATGGCCAAAGCCCTGCTGACTCTCCCCAGCTCTTCCCACAGTGTCAAGGGCAGATCAGACCCTGTAAAACCCGCCTGCCTACCTTCATCCACCAACACCCATCTCACAGGTCCATCCAGATGTGGATATCCCAGGATGGGTCACAGACAGGAGACCTAAATCTGAGCCAGGACATGGTGACAGTGGTCCCAAGGGTCATATACAGACATCATATTTCTAGTAACAAAATGTTCATAACCTAAACTTAATTATTCCTCAATTATTACCTACATCTAACCATAAGCACAGTTGGTTAGGAGGGAGATTCTTCTATATTCCAATGTATGAAACTAGATCTCCAACAGTATAGAGAATAAATACAGCAATAAACACTGTACAGCTGCTACACATCCAGCACCGAACTCCCCTGAAAGAATAGAACCCTGGAGCTCTGTCTGTGTCTCTATAGTTCATGCTTCTGGTTCCCAGGGACCCACACAGATGCTCCTCTCCCCCAACACTTGAACCACTGGCTCTAGTCTTAGTTTATCCTGTGATCACTTTGTATGGAAAATAGTGGAGGATAGAACTTCCCATCTCCTGAACATGAACCTGCTACACTTTTAGTAATCAGATTTGAAGGTTAATTTATCTTTCTTGTCATTACTGGTGACTGTTGAAGGAATCCATCATTTTTAATCCTGCTCTTTTTTTGTTTAGGTGAGCTGGAGTAACTGGTCCCCATGTGGAGAACATAGGCACAGATGTGGGTAATTATTTAATATGCATGCATCCTTGGACATGTCACATTCTGATACAGTGACATTTGTACCAGCATGCAACCCCAAAGCTCCCTATATAGTAGAAGGACATGCAAATAGGGGCCCCTCTGCTCATAAAAACCAGCCCAGCCCAGACCCTACAGCTCTGGGACAGGAGCCCAACCCCGGGATCCCAAGGTCTTCCCATTCTCTGATCAGGGCTGAACTCAGACCACTCACTATGGGGTTTGGGCTCAGCTGGGTTTTCCTTATGGCTATTTTGAGAGGTAATTTATGGAGAAAAAGAAAGACTGAGTATGTGAATGAATATGAGTGAGAGAAACCATGGATGTGTAAGAGTGTTCTGACCAGGATATCTCTGTGTTTGCAGGTGTCCAGTGTGAGGTGCAGCTGCTGGAGTCTGGGGGAGGCTTGGTGCAGCCTGGGGGGTCTCTGAGACTCTCTTGTGCAGCCTCTGGATTCACCTTCAGTAGCTACTGGATGAGCTGGGTCCGCCAGGCTCCAGAGAAGGGGCTGGAGTGGTTATGTCGAATAAATCCTGATGGAAGTACCACAAACTATGCCAACTCTGTAAAGGGCCGATTCACCATCTCCAGAGACAACGCCAAGAACATGCTGTATCTGCAGATGAACAGCCTGAGAACTGAGGACACGGCCGTGTATTACTGTGCAACATACACAGTGAGAGGAAGTCAGTGTGAGCTCAGACACAAACCTCCCTGTGGGAGGCAGCAGGGATGGGCTGCAGATGGCGCTCAGTGTCCCTGAACACAAGGACCATCCCGGCAGCAGGTGCAGTTGAAGGTTTTGGAGGGTTGCCTGTGTGGTTTCCTCTTCATGTCACAGTTTCCAGGAGGAAACCTCTGGATTCCTGATTCTGCACTTACTTCTGATGTCTCTGAGTTAGAAAAGTGTGTAGTAATCAGAGGTAACTTTCTCAAGTGGACGAACCATGGAGTCTCTTAAAAGAAACATTAATTTTTCTGACCCAGGTTCCCAATTCTAACCAGAGGTTCTGATAACTCAACAGTGCAGCTCAGCTCCACACAGCTCAGGGTACCATCCAGTCAGTAGATATAAGTGGGCTAGAAAGGGGCACCAGCGTCATGAGACCTCAAAGCTAGGGAAGAAGGACCCTGATGGTGAAGGCCATTGATTTATAATCCAAATAGCACCTAGAGTAGGTGATACTAGGGCTGCTTGATACTAGGCCCTTCACCAAGTTCGATGTGCTTTGATGGGGCCAGGAAAGAAGATTGGCTAGGAGATTTTATTTGTTGAGGTGGTGAGAGTAAATCTCCTTATATGGGGCTTGAGTGGTTATAGTCTCACAATGACATCTAATGACAGAACCATAATTTATCGGATTTCTCCTGGATTTCAGATGAAAAGAGGAAAGAATAAGCCATCAGTTTTCAACAAACAGAAAATGAGATAGGGTATGGAAACCTATTCTATTTAACAACTATACAAAATGAACCAAAAATAACAAAGTGTCATGTGTGTTCAAAAACCAGGTCTACAGAAAATGAGAAAAATAATTTTAAGTTAGCAAATGGGGATGAGGATGATAAAGGTGATCATGATGATGAGATGATGGAGGTGATGATGGTGATAGAGGTGATTATAGTGATGATATATTTGGACAAAGGTCAAGGTTCAATGTCTAGGTCGGAATCTATAGTTTACCCAAGGTCAACAGTTTTTAAAAGGCCCTGTGTTACATTGAGATGAACCTTTGGGGTTTCAATTTCCCAATGACATCTACAGAGGAGATGCCTGCTTTCTTTTCCTATAAGAAGTCATTCTGAGTAGACAAGCATTATGTCTACAGAAAATGAGAAAATCCATTATAAGTAAGTAAATGGTGTTGATGGTGATGGTGATGAGGATGATAATGACAACGACGACCATGAAGACAATAGACTAAGAAAGGGTCGTAATCTAATGATATGGTGGCTCCTCAAACAGACACACTACCACCATGGCTCCTGGGTAAGTGATGTCATCCCTTTCCTGTAAGTGTTGAGAAATTTCAAAAATAGAACCCAAATAATTTATGCAGCTTGGGTGTTTCATGTCAATACTATGTAATTAATGACTCCAAAGGTATCCAGTGTGGATCCCCTTGACCTGGGAAGGTGTTACCTTCTAGAAGAGAGACACTGTGAGATTGTGCATGTAGGAAACAGGGATCCCCTTCCCACCAGTTTGAAATGACATGTTCCTTATTTCTCCTAATACCTACCTGCATGATCTTTAATGTTTCTATTTCTAACAAACTCCTGTTCATAATTATTCAGGTATTTCCTATGATGATACAATCTCTCTTTCATACCCTGCACTTTCTTCTGGGCCTTCACTGGAGGAGGCTTTAAACCCATAAGACCAGTAACTCTCTGTCCTGAGCATCAGGCACATTTGTGTCATGTGAGTCAAAACAGGTCCAGCTTCCTCACCTCACCCAATCCCATAGTCACTTCCAGATTTCTGGGTAGTTTTCCACCAGCACTCCACTTGGTACCAGAATCTGCTCTAATTCTTGTGGCTACTGTAGTCAGTCCACATGCACAGTGGAGGCTCAGCATTTTTCTAGGGACATCTTTGTAAAATCACCTAAAATAAATTCCATTAAAGAAAATATGATTAAATTAGATTTGGTTAAAACTAAAGGCTTTTACCCACCAAAGATTCAATTCAGCGAATAAAAACACAAACATAATTATAAGGAATATATTCCTAGATCATATGTCTGATATAAGAATGTCTACGTTATGCATTAAAGATGATATATGTTCGTGGGAGAGGCCAGCACTCTCTGACCACATTGACCACACCCTCCCCCAAGGGAAGGGCTGGGAGTGAGGGATTCCTCTCAGAATTTAAGTTTCATTTCCTCTGAGAAGGGATATTCTCTGTTTGCAGGTGACATGTCTTCACTCACCTCCCTCTGGACTCAGACATCATCAGTAACACCAGACTGAGAAAACAGATCAATCTCCATCCATCCTCATTTCGACATATGAATGGTTCTCAATTGTACACCTGTAGAACCACTGCTCTTGCTTTGTATCTTTTCTCCAACTACAGCCATTATTGTTTCTCCTAAAACTAGTTTGGAGACTCTGCCATAGATCATGGGCACACATGTCAAATGCTGTAGACAGATTTACAAATTTCCAAACATCAAGAATTACAAATGTCTCACCTGCCTGTGCTTGGAAGGTAATTTTTCAGATTAAAGTAACATCATAAGTTAAGATGTAAGATATTGAGAATGGCTGCTCTTTATTTTTATTTTTTGCTCAAGTGGCCATTGTCTGGCCCCTGCACACAGAGAAGGTGGCTGTGCAAGAAAATATTTATATAAAATTAGATTTAAAAATTTGGAAGTTGTGGATAGAAAAAGATTTTGAGATTCAGAAAAGGTTTAAACAAATGCTAAGCCCTTTTACATGAGTTTGAAAAATGCATGAAAAGTTAAAAGTGGAACCTACTGCTGAAACCAGTTTGGCTCAGTGGATAGAGCATCGATCTGCGGACTAAAGGGTCCCAGGTTCGATTCCAGCAAGGGCATATACCTGGGTTGTGGGCACATCCCCAGTGTGGGGCATGCAAGAGGCAGCTGATCGATGTCTCTCTCTCATCGATGTTTCTGACTTTCTATCCCTCTCCCTTCCTCTCTGTAAAAAATCAATAAAATGTATTTAGAAAAAAAGAAGTGGCGCCTACTCATCTAGTCAACAATTTCTTCTTATGCTCAAAAAGTTTAGGCCATTTTTTTTTTACCTAATTCCAATGTGCCTCAACCCAGGCAGTCCCCTTACCCTAACTTCATGCTGAGTGAGGTCAAGGAACCAGATGGCCTCACAGAGATCCCAGAATGACCTGGGAAACCTGACCCCACTCCCTGCAGCCTTATAGGAAAGGCTGTCCCACATGCAAATTTCTCTTCAGGGTTTGGGTAAATGTTCCCCTGGGCTGTGCAGGCTCACAGCTCCCTCCTCACACAGGGCTGAGGTCTCTGGGAAGGCAGAGCTATGGTCTAGAAGAAGATGTATTCTCCTGTGTCTGCTGACAGCCCCCTAAGGTGAGGGTCTCCGGGGTCAGACAGGGGTCATGGGATCGCTGTAACTGACAGGACTGATGCTCCTTGTCCCAGGTGTCCTATCCCAGGTGCAGCTGCAGGAGTCAGGCCCTCTCCCTTACCTGTGTGGTCTATGGATTCTCCATCACCAGTGGTTACTGCTGGAATTGGATTCACCAGTCCCCCAGAAAGGGGCTAGAGTGGATTGGATGCATATCTTATAATAGAAACTCTTACTACAGCCCCTCCCTCAAGAGCCAAACCTCCATCTCCAGAGACAAGTCCAATTCTCCTTGCAGCTGAGCTCTGTAACCACCGAGGACATGGGCCTGTATTACTGTGTCTGACACAGTGAGGGGAAGTCAGTGTGAGTCCAGACACAAACCTCCCTGAGTGAGACAGCAGGACTGGGCTGCAGGAGGCCTTTGGGATACCAGGGGGCACTCAAGACCCAACTGTCAGGTGCAGGCTCGGAGGGAGGCTCAGCCTGGACACTATTGGAGGCTGGGTTTCCTCTACATGTAACTTTGGCTCCTGGACCTTCTCCAGAGTCATGATCAGGGCACAGACAGCTCAGAGCTGGTCAGTTCTGATGAAGAAGAGAAGACATAAGTGGCCATTTCCTAGCCCCTGCACACAGAGATGGCTGTGGGCTCTGTGCAGGGACAGCAGGGCCCCACCCACAGCAGGTTCAGAGGCTGAGTCTGAGGATGCCAACACACCAGGGCATGAGATGACCTGCAGCTCTGACATAACCTCAGTCTCGGGAGGCAGAGAGGCCTCTCCAGCAGGTGCAATTGTCTCAGGGAGCTGGGAGAGAGACTGGCTCAGGGTGAGCTCTGTCAGGGAGTGAGGACTGGTGGGGTTCCTGTGCTGGGCAAGGGCTGGGGTGGATGGACCCCCTCCAGGGGCAGAGAAGAGACCTTCAGGCTGCCTCACTCGCATATCTAGATGTGAGTAGAAGTGGAGGAGGGAGAGCAAGGCTTGAAAGCTGCCAGATGTTAGCACCAAACCTGGGATGAGACTCCTGTGTCCATCTAACAATTGCAATAATAAGGGAAAGGGAGGGACTCATGCATTTGGAGTGGACAGCAACCAGCAATGATAGGCAAGTCAATAGGCACAAAGCAGGAGTGAGAGTGGGGTCTGGTTCTCACACTGACTGAAGTTTCCACTGTCTAATCCTCCCCTTGCACAGAAGGTTGAGGGTCAGCTTCTGCTTCCAGAATTGCAGCTTCCAGACAGTTCTGAGCATCCTGAGTTAGACGTCTTGCACTGGAGCAGTTCTCAAAGGTGTGGATTCTGAATTGCTCTTTGAGCTAGAAGGTATGAACTCAGGGAATAATTGCAGTTTCACCTTGGCCTTTATTAATAAAACACATGATAAAATCTTTTCAGGGATGTTCACAAGTCCCTTCCTTCTGATATCACATTTTTAGGTAAATATCAGTTAAGTGATTTAGTACAAGACACAACTGCTCTGCACTTTGATCCTCTGTCCATCTGTAGTCTTAGCCATCATGAGTTCACAGGCCCCTTCCCAGAAAGTCAGCCTCCAGATCCCCTTCTTCCCAGGGCCTCAGGTGGATGCTGGGAGGGCAGGTCCCAGAATGAATCTGTGACCAGGAGCAGGTACTTACCTGCCCATTGTGGGCCCTGCCCACTAGGTGACCTGGGAGAGCAGCCTCCCCTCACAGCTGACAATGCTGCTACTTCCTTCTCTCCTAGTGCTGAGGTGTGTGCCCTGCTTCCTAAGAGGGGTCTCCAGGGGACTCCTAGCAATGTACCCCTGTAGTCAAAGCATGACCCAGCTACACCTCTGACTCTCCCTGGAGCAAACCTGACCTATTCCACCTGCATCTGGGAGTACAGGACCTGCAAGAGCACAGACACACCAGTGCCTGCTCTTCAAAGTCTGTTTGTATTGTGCATTCATTTGATCATTTTCCAAAGAAAGTCACACTCAGGCCTAGAATCCATGTGTGTCCCTGCTCATGTGCCATATACAGGGAAGAGGGCTAAATGTGGATTTCGTGGCAAAGGAAGTCATCACTGTGTGTGTGCGTGTTTGTGTGTGTGTGTGTGTGTGTGAGAGAGAGAGATTAAATAGTAAAAGTGCAGTGAAATTGCACCACAGGCTGGGGCATGCATATGGAACCTTCAACATGGGGAACCTAAGGCATAAGAAGCCAGGGCCCCAGGAGCTTCTGGATGAGGGGAGGGTGAGCTGTCCCTGCATCTGTCAGCTCCAGGAAGAGCTCCCAGCTGCCCTTATAAAGCCCTGGTTTGGAGTCTCCCTATGGAGCCATTGGGGCTCAGTAAGGCTAGTTCACCCCACAGA